>VWZG01011926.1:91260-263276 GCA_013396735.1 Grallaria varia
CCCGGGTATCCCCGTCCGCATCCCCCGGGATATGCCCGACCCCATCCCGCATCTCCCGGGCACCCCGGCCCCTTCCGCATCCCCCGGGGTGACCCCGTCCCGCATCCCCCGGGGTGACCCCATCCCGCATCTCCCGGGCACCCCGGCCCCTTTCGCATCCCCTGGGGTACCCCCGACCCCGTCCCGCATCCCTCCAGGGTATGCCCGGCTCCGTCCGCATTTCCCCCGGGACCTCCGTCCCCGTCCCGCATCCGCCCGCGCCGCTCAGGTGCATCCCCGGCTGAGCCTCCCGCCCCGCCCCTCCCCGCACGGCCGGGCTGGCCCCCCGAGGGAGCGGTGCGGGACAGGGGAGGCTCGGGAAGGGGCTGTGCCCCGAGGAGAAAGGGAGGGAGCGCTCGGGAGGGAGAAGGGTTTGCGCGGGGAAAGGGAGCAGGTTCCTCCCGTGCTCCCCCCGCAGCCAGCCCCCAGGGTGCCCTCCCTCGGGCCGGGGGGTTATCCCTGCTCCCTGCCCGGCGTTCCCACCCGCCCCCCAGGTTTTCTCATCCTTCTCCTGCCCCTTCCCTCCCTGGCTGCCTGCATAGCTCTCTCCCCCTTCCCACCTGGACCCTCAGCTGGATGTGCAGCAGGCACCTTTGCAAGCCCACAGCTGGCTGCTCCAGAGGGATAAAGACTGGGATCTCCGGGAGAAAGGATGCTCCCTGCCCCACAGTGCAGCCCCACCATCGCCCTGGGCCAGGTCTGGGGCTGAGACTAAGAGCCAGACAACCCAAGGCTTGAGGGTGTTGCCAGGTGGAGTTTGGGGACAGACTGGTCTCCCACTAGCACACATCAACTGGACACTCTGGGGTGGATGTACAAACAAGGTGTGGAGAAGGAAGCTCCAGGGATGACCCCTTAATGAAGGGCGATGGATGCCACATACTTTGGACACACGGAGTAGGCTGAGCGACCCCACCATAAATAAAGCCAACTCCACCAGGGCATTAAAATATTGCCCCTTTGCCCTGCTGGGTTATCCCTTTGTGTTGGGCAACCTGTCACCCGTGGTGAGAACAGTTGGTTAATTTATGAGACCAAAAGCTGCGGTCGTGGAGTGGCCATGGGAACTCCTAAGCTCATCAATTAACCACAACCAAAAAACCAGCTCAGAAAGGACGACTGTGAACCAGCCACGTGGCCACAAACCACTGGGCTGCCGTGCCCAAGTGTGCAGCAAGCCCACACCAGCGCCTCGGCATCCTTCCAGCACTGCCCCAGAGCTCACACACCAGCACAGATGCCTTCTTTTCATATTTCACTTTCTTTTTTCTTTTTTTTTTTTTAAGCTCAGACCTGACCCATGCATTAGAAAAGCCCAGGGATGTCACCGAAAGGACACGCACAGATAAAAGGCAGTGCTGACACTGTAATATCTCTGAGTTATTCCTATACCACTCTGAGTTTAAAAGAAACATCTGTTAGCAAGGTATTTGGACTATGAATCCATCAAAATTTGTGAAATATTGCTATCGCCATTTCAAATGTATCACACTGTGTGTTATTCTTAACAAGGGAAAACAATTTGGGGAGTAGCTGCTGTGCAACTTTTTTAAGTTAAATAACATTTTCATTGAAAATACTCCAGTCTATAAACAAAGTTTACACGACAGCCTGTATAGCTCTGCTCTTAAAACAGACCTCTAGATCAGGAAAAGCAAGGGGCTCCCTCTTTGTGGGAGCAGTTGGGCTCTTTGTCTGAAGACCTCGCTCGGATATTGTTGGGATCAGAGGGCGGCCGTGCTGGAAACGTTTGTCCCTGAGGAATTCAGACCCACGGCACCCAGAGCCTGCTCTTTCCTAAGCCATCCCGTTAACCAGAGATCCCAAAAATCGCTTATGTAACGCTGGTTAAGCGTGCCCAGCGAGGAGGTGGCCAGAGTGTCGGGGCAGAGCAGTGTGGTTTGGGCTCTCGTAGGAGGCAGGAGCGTATTTGAGTAGCTCCTTGGTTACTAAGAAGTGTTAGTCATGGGGAAAGCTGTAGTATTTATTCCGTAAAATGTAAATACATAACCCAAACCACAAAGGAATAACCATGGATGGAAATAGTGTAGCATTTGCCGAGGGAGCTGAGCTGCCTCTCTACAGAAGCTGCGTTTCCTCAGCCCCGTGGAGTGTAATTCACCTTGAACGAAGCTTCTGCTCCAGCCCGTGGAGTTACACATCGGCTGAACTCAGGCCAGGCACGCTAAACAACCCAGTGTGTTATATATTCCAACCGAAAAAAGTGATGCCAAAATGGAGCTAAAAATACAGATGTGGAAGGTTTGAAAAGCAAACACTGCTTAATTCAGTGGTAGATGCAACTTTAAAGATCCAGCACATCAAAAATAGAGAACGTTGTATCTGTGCTCAGTGCAAGGCTCCCCTCTCCCCAGTTACACCAGTGAGGTGGGATTGGTGGGGTTCTTTCGTGTGAACCGGTCCCAGCTTTACTCGGGGTTCTACTGCCAGGCTTTTTCCTCTCTGTCCTCTGGGAAAAACCTTCTGGGAATCTCTGCACCTGGACCAACAAGACCATGGGTCTCCTCTGGAAAGAAAGAACCAGGTCAATAGGGACTCACCCTGCAAAGAATGGCCAGACAACGAGGTAGACCTCGGCTGTGACAGAAAACTTTGTGGCAGCAAGAAGCCCAGGAGCTGGCAGGTCTCCTGGAGCCCCAGCACCCAGCTCTGCTCACAGAGGTCACCAGCTGAGGGGCAATTATTTGCTCGCTTCTGTTTCATCCCAATAATTGTGGATTTGCCCAGCAGTGTTCCCGATAAGACCCCAGCCACTCACAGCTGAGCCCTTTCCAGGTTCTGTGTGCTCAGGACCTACCAGCAAGCACTGCAGGTGGATGTTCAGCACCGCTGGAAGTTAGGCCAGCTCTGTTTACAAGGCAAACTTCTCCCCTAATGGCAGCATTGCAGGAGATGCCTCTGGACTCGGGCACCTTCCCAAACCAGTTCTTGCATCCCGTGTTATTTTTAGAGCAGCTGCACCTTTTTGGGCTCTGAAGTTTGCAAACAACCCGCCTTGAGGGGGAAAAAAAAGGAAAAAAAAGAAAAGAACTTGTCTCACCAGATTTGTGCTTGAGCAGAAACAAGCCTAAAACCATAAATAAATAAATAAAGGCATAGGGCAGAGACGTTTTAATGGCATGAATTACAAGAAGAGATGCCCATAAGTGTGCTCAGATCAATTCCCTCCTACCCTTCGCTTTCAACTGCCTAAGCTTGTCAATTAAAACAAAGGGGACTGAGCAAACAACTCCAAGGGATTACATTTTCCAAAGTAGCCCTTCACTAAAGAGCCGGACCACGGCCGGGAAAAACAAGTGCAGCTGCTTGAATGGTGAAAGGAACATTTTTTACAACCACTCTGAGATTTTCATGATTTCTCTGAGTGCTTCAGAGCTGGCCTGTTCTACCAGGATTTTCTACCTCCTCTTGAATAAATAAATTTGTACTTCTAAAACACAGGACCGGGCCCAGCTTGGACTCTATTTCTGCTTTACATTAAAGTGTCTCTGCTGAGGTGTCAGGACCACGTCTAGAACCACTCCTGAGCTAAGAGGAGAATCAGGTTCAGCATTGCTGGTTTATTCCAAACAGCCTTTCTTTTTCACAAATCCCTACAAAACCACTGTGTGGGAACATTAAAATAATGCAGTTCGAAAAAGGCAGTCTTTGGTAATCAGATGCATGGCAGTCGAAACAGTAGGATTGTCTGCTCTTTTCTATTTTTAAGTTTTCAAGGATGATTTTTATTGGTTTGAGAATGCTATTAAAAGATTGGCTGTCCCACGCAGGAAGAATCTTAAGTTGCTGTTGCTTGACTTGTTCACTTTGTCACTATTCAAAGATCCTCAAGACGGAGCAAGGCTAGAAACATTCATATAGTCAGTGTTTGTCTTCTGCTGTGAGACCGTGAGACCTCTGCTGACAAATATTATTCCTTTAGAGATGCTGGTGCTTCAAAACTCAGAGGTCTGGGTCTTTCAGACGAGACCTTTTCCAGGTTGGACATCAGGAAGAATTCCTTCATGGAAAGGGTGATCAGGCCTTGGAATGGGCTGCCCAGGCTGGTGATGGAGGTGTTCCAGAAATTACTTGGTGCTCTGGTCTAGCTGACAAGGTGGTGATGGGTCAAAAGTTGGACCTGATGATTTTGGAGGTCTCTTCCAGCCTTAATGACTCTGTGATTCTGTGATTAGGGAAGTGCTTCAGCAACACAAGGTATGAAATAAAGGTGGAGCCATTTTAATGGTCTGCTGCTCAAATTCTCCTGAACTGTGTTAGAAACACGTCTGTTGTAAAATCGTCTACACATCGATTGTTTCCTCATTCGTTGCCACAAGAAGGATGCACTGACCTCACGCAGCTTTCACAAAGAACCATTGCCTTTAGCTCTCATTCACTGTATTACTCCCCACTCCATCACCCTGAGAAGAAAGAGGACCTCCAGAAGGGGAAGAACACATTTCTCCTGCTCTGAAATTGTAGCTGGTACTAATGAAGACCATCATTCCTCTAAGGAGCGCCATCCGGCCGTACGGCTCTCGGAGATAAGCAGATTCGTTTTGGATCTGATGAGTCACGAATACTTTTGGAGGACACCACAAGTGCTGGCAGCTCCCTGGCCTTTGCAAACCACTCCAGCGTGTCTCTGGCACTGATACGGGGCTCTGTGGGACTCTGGTATTTCCACACAGCCACGCAGCACCTCCGCGGTGCCGACATTTGTCTTTGTCCCTTCATTGTGGCTCGAGATCTGCTCTCAGCAGAAGCTTTAACGACCTCAAAGGCTACTACAAGGCGTAATTAAGCAGAGCAGGACATCTGCTGCAGGAACAGTTCGCACCAGCTCTATTACTTCGCACCAATAGCAAAGGACTTTACCAGCAGGTGTTATTCCAAGTGCTGGGAAATGTCAGCACATGGATGAATTTTGAGCTTGTTAACGTGAACACCCTTACCTGAAAGCAGAAAGGAAGGATCCTGCCAGGGATTCCCTGTTGGGAATCATGGATATGCTCTGTGGCCTTCATCTCCAGCAATAATAAACTGGTGGGCCTTGTTTGTACCAGTTGCCTGGTGACAAGGTGCATGCTCACAATTAATCATCATTCTTGGAAAGTGCACACTGATTAAACTTACACAGTGGGTGTGGATGAGCAGAGCACGAGCCTCTCACAGACGTGTGACAAAAAAAGATGGTTTCGGAGGGAAAGGCTCCTGCTCATAGAATCATAGAATATATTGAGTTGGAAGGGATCCACAAGGATCAAGTCCAGCTCCTGGTCCTGCACGGACACCCCAGCAATCCCACCCTGTCCCTGAGAGCCTTGTCCAAATGCTCATTGGGTTCTGGCAGGGTTGGGACCGTGCCCACTGCCCTGGGGAGCCTGGTCAGTGTCTGACCACCCTCTGGGGGGAAGAACCTTTTCCTGATATCCAACCTAAGCCTCCCCTGACACAGCTGCAGTCCTTCCTGACAAACCTTTTAGCAGGACCTACTTAACGACAGCACGTCAAGGCTCTCTGTTCTATAATTGATAAAGCAAGCTAACGAGTGAGGTGTTACCTGGGTTTATTTTCAAGGTAGAGACATTCTTACTTACTGTTACCAGCTCTGCTTCCTTCTGGGGCAAAGAGAAACGCTTGTAGGCAGAACCAAAGCCCACCTCCCCTCCCAAACAGCTACAACCCCAAAGCACCTGAGCAGGGGCGCAGTTTGTGTCAACAGTGGCAAAACCTGATTTAATTTCTGTCTCTTTTATAAATAAACAATGTTTTGTTTTCCCCTTCACTGCTTCCATCATACACAGACACTGACTCAGCAGCCAAAGGGGGACTTTGGGAAGTTCAAAGGCGACAGATTTGGTGCAGTGCTGCAACACTGGGATGCCTAAAGGAAGGCTGGCGTAATGATGAAGGAGTTAATTTGGACTTCAGAAGGTCTAGGTTCAGCTTTGTGCTTCTTTGACAGTGGCTGAATCACCAGGAACCTACTTTATCCCAGTGGCTAAGCATATACTAAACAGTGAAGAGTAATTAAAAAACATGGAGGTAATTAGAATTAAAGGCACATCAGAGCCTCCATTCTGGAAGAACAAGAACATTTTGCACCATTCTCAGAAACTAATAACAAAAATAAACATTTGTCCTAAACAGGTCCTCAAATGCCAACCAAACCAAGAGCAGGCTTTCAAACCATTTCAGTAGAACTCCAGCCCCTGGGAACACACTGGAAGAGTAAAGTGACATGGAGACTCCATATGATCCCTCCTTTACAGCACTTGGAACAAAGGCTGCACTGCCCTGTCCATCGTGGAGAGGCACCTGGTGATTCACCTCCTACTTACGGCAGAATCATAGAATCAGAGAATAGAACCATAGAATTGATTGGGTTGGAAAAGACCTCAGAGATCATCAAGTCCAACCCTTGGTCCAACTCCAGTCCCTTTACCAGATCATGGCACTCAGTGCCACGGCCAATCTCAGTTTGAAAACCTCCAGGGATGGTGAATCCTCCACCTCTCTGGAGAGGCCCTTCCAATGCCTGATCACTCTCTCTGTAAAGAATTTCTTTCTAATATCCAACCTAAATTTCCCCTGGCAGAGCTGAAGCCCGTGCCCCCTTGTCCTATTGCTGAGTGCCTGGGAGAAGAGACCAACCCCCACCTGGCTATAACCTCCCTTCAGAGAGTTCTAGAGAGCGAGGAGGTCACCTCTGAGCCTCCTCTTCTCCAGACTAAACACCCCCAGCTCCCTCAGCCTCTCCCCAGAGGACTTGTGCTCTAGTCCCTTCACCAGCCTTGTTGCTCTTCTCTGGACCCGCTCCAGCCCCTCAATGTCCATCCTGAACTGAGGGGCCCAGAACTGAACACAACACTCCAGGTGTGGCCTCACCAACGCAGAGTCCAGGGGAAGGATCACTGCCCTGCTCCTGCTGGCCACGCTATTGTTGATCCAGGCCAGGAGACCATTGGCCTTCTTGGCCACCTGGGCACACTGTTGGCTCATGTTGAGCTTCCTGTCACTCAGTCCCCCCAGGTCCCTTTGTGCCTGGCTGCTCTCCAGCCACTCTGTCCCCAGCCTGTAGCGCTGCTTGGGGTTGTTGTGGCCAAAGTGCAGGACCCGGCCCTTGGCCTTATTGAACTTCATCCCACTGGAATCAGAAGAAGAAGGGAAGAAGCAAAACTGAATATGCCTGGAAAGCAGAGATTAAACACATTGTAGTCAGAGGTGGGTTTCCAGCATTTTCCAGAAATAGCCATCAGGGCTTTAGATTACTGGCTGGCAGCCCGTGAACTGAAGGGAGGCCAATTTCTTGACCTTCAGGTTTCAATGCAAAGACAGTCTGTCCTCCCTGATACCTCATCCAAAGGATGTGGGCAAACCAGCGCTCTACGTGCGTTCCATGCGGGTCTGAGCCCACAGGCAAACCTGGCCATTTTCAGGATCTACTTCTTTGATTTCTTAAAATATCAAATAGCTTATGGAGGGGTAAAACTGAGGAACCAGCTCATTAAAAAAAACACGGTGGAAGAGGGACTTTTAGGAAAGGAATATCTAAAAGTCAGTCTGAAGAGGAAAAAAGAAATGAAATGGCAAAAAGGGAGCGAATCTGAAGACATCTCATATCTCATTGTCTCTTACATACAAAGGGACCTCCAAAGCAAGGGGGTGCTCACCCACACAGAGGTCCCACCTGGGCAGAAGGTTTCCAGACCCCAAAGAATCAGCAGGAAGACAGAACAGGAGGGAAAACTGATATGGGAAAGAAGTGAAAACCAAGAAGGCAAATTGGGTCTGGGCAAAGGGCCAAGGCAAGGCCAAGTGCAATTCTAGAAAACAGGACTGAAGCCAGAGGCACCAAGGTGTCACGACAGGCTCGCGCTGGACTGCGGTGACAACCCAGAAGGACACAGCTGGCAGGTGCACAGCATGCCCCAGACACAGAGAGAAACAGCCTTAAACAAAGGTCTCAGGATGGAGGGTCTGAAGCAGCAGTTCCCACTGGAGCAGGATCTGGGCTTAGCACAGCACTGGTATCTCCCAGCCCCAGCCCTCTGGGCACACTGGAGTCACACGCTGGTGTCACGCTTTGAGTCAGGGCAAGCAGACCTGAGTTAGAGCAATTTCCCTGAGGACCTGTTTGTTCCCCTGGTTGCACCCTGCATTCCTGCTTGTTCCACCTCTGTCCTGCTGACTGCTGCCTTTTCCCACCCTCTGTACACATACCTGATAGAGCAACAAGCCTCAGGCCCGGGGACTGTGGGCAACACCACACCCCAGTTCGAAGAAATATTGCAAAAAGCAAATGTGCAACGTCATTTATAAAACTGGCATCAGCTTACAAATGTTCCTCACACAGACTCAATGCTGAGAGAACACCACAGCTGCCAAAAAGTCACTCGTCCTGCCTCCAAAGGCCCTCAGCAAGTCACCTCATGTCCCATCACTCCTTCCCTGCATGACACTTGGGTACAGAGGTGAAGTGGGGCAGGAAATCCTGCTGTCCATCCACTCCAGACCAGGCTGGGCATAGGAAGGGCTGAGGAGAAGCGGAGCAGGGTTGGGGCTTGGGGGACTATGAGATAAAAATGAAGTGGGTTAGGGCAGATGTTTGAGGAGTGGAGGATAAAATGAGAAGGTCAAAGAGGACTTGGAGGCCATGGATATTGACTTGAGTGAGAGATAGTGGAGACAAACCTCAGATCCAAAGCACAAAATAGCAGCTTGACAGAATCTCTCCGTGTGGTGCCATGAGAGGTGCCATTTTCCAAGGGCATGGAGTGATAGGACAAGAATTGAATGGCTTTAAGCTGAAGGAAGATAAATTTAGATTAGATATTAGGAAGAAACTCTTCCTGGTGACGGTGGTGAAGCCCTGGCACAGGTTGCCCAGAGAAGCTGTGGCTGCCCCCGGATCCCTGGAAGTGTCCAAGGCCAGGTTGGACGGGGCTTGGAGCAACCTGGGCTGGTGGAAGGTGTCCCTGCCATGGCAGGGAGCTGGAATAATATGGTCTTTAAGGTCCCTTCCAACCCAGACCATCCTGGAGTTCTCTGAGGGCAGCCTGGACTTGCCATGTGGTTCATTTCCATCTCCTGGGACCACCGGCAGCCACCAGAACAGCCACCACTCCTTTTGCACAGGTTCCCCAGCTGGTGAGTCACCAAGAGCTCATGAGAATTCCACCACACAGGAGGTTCAGCTGGCACAACTGGATCACTTCCATCATGTTTTCTGCTGTGGGATTGATGCTGGAAGCAGGTGCCTGAGTATACCTACAGGCTGAGAATGACTACGATCTGGGGGCTAAAGAAGAGTCACCAGAAACTTGGAGACTTAACCAGTGTGTCTGTACCTGCAGGAGGGGCACTGCTCTGCTGCTCAGGGGTAGCTCCCAATCCACTCTCAGACCTTTCCAGGACACAGAATTTATCTCCCCCGGCATCGTCCCTTCCCTGTCCACACAGACCATCCAGCTGGGCAAATACTCCTTTTATCCAAACCAGCAAAACTCCAAGTCCAGTCTGAAAAAAACAACCCAACCCAAACAAAACCAAACCCCCCAGCCAGCAGAAAAAAAGGCATTTTAAAAATAAAAATTAAATAAAGGCCGGGCTCTGTTCTGTTGCTCAAGGCACGTAAATGCTCCGTTCATCCATTCCAGACTGTTTCCAGCAGCAGAGCTCCCAAAGCACCTTGTCTCCCCAGGGTGAGCAGCTCCATGTCTCCCGTGGCAGAGGGCACACACAGGGGTCTGGCTCGTGTTACCGAGCAGGATCAGATGATAGATGAAGATCCACGATGCTGAGCAGCAGCAGCTCACAGGTCAAAGTCTTTTCCTTCTGTCTGAAAATCCTCCTGCACCTTTCTTTTCCAAAGTAAGGAGAGGCCCTTCATTCTCCAAGGGCTTTTGTTGCTACCAAGGTTTCTGTACTTCCCCATCCCTGCACGAGCAAGATTTTAGCATGGTATGTTTCAGCTCACATGATTTTTTTATAATTGATTCTTTTGTAAAACTGTTCTTTTTACTGGTCCATGAGAGATGAATTGTAAACCCAGCCAAAAAACCTGCCCCACATCCCTGGGAAATATAGATTTGCCACCTTTGAGTCTCTTTTTATGCTGTTAGATTTTCTCTGTGTAATTTTATGCTGCTCAGACACCCAAACACCTAAGTGGTCCCCAGGAAAGAGGAATTGGCTTCCTTAGGGAGGGAAAAAAGAAAAAAAAAAAGGCGTTTATTTGCAGTTTAACTTACCTGCCTTCTTTAAAGTGTTATCAGAATGCAACCACCTACTTTCTTTTCTTCATTTTCACTTGATTTCCAGGATTTGCTTGAATTGAGAATGTCCAAAGCCTCAGGCATGATCCTGGGTGTTCTCAAGACTTAAATGCCACTGCTTAAAGAGTTAAAGATCTAGATGGCTGCACTAAGAGGATGATAAACTAATCACTCAGTCACTGCTGGTGAGCCTGGTGTCATTTACTGAAACATGGAATGCATTTAACAATGTAAGAGAAACTCCATGCAGTGCAGAAGCCAAAGATGATTGTTTGATTGTCAGGGTTTACTTTGGAGAAAGTCCTCAGTCTAATTGCCTGCTTTTGAGCAACAGAAGTATTTTTGCCCTCGTTGAAGAAATTAACATTTTCCTTTCAAGTCAATGGGTTGTTTTGGACTGCAGATAACGTTCAGGGGGCTACAAAAACTTAAGACAGGGACTAGGTAGAAGAAATAATTCTTCCAGGGAACAAGTAAGAAATGTTTCATAATCATGAGAAAAGTAGAAATAATAACTAGAGTGCTAGTACTGCACATTTACCTACTGATTTGTGTCTTCCAGTTCTGTGAAATGGCTGGAAAGAAAAGGACAGCTCTTGGCACTCAACAGAAAAACATATTTAAAAGCCAGGCTCTGTTTTGGTGTTACTGAAAGAAAATGCTCTAAATCCTTTTCCCCACAATCTTTGATACACGAAGGAATAGAAAGAGCAGGCCCAAAATTTTGGTTCTGCATTTTAGAATTTAGTGAGTACTGGCATTGTCTAGCTTTAAAATCAGTTAAAGATCAAGATACCAAACATGAATTAAACATCAAAATAATTTTGTGGGGCTCACCCGGTGAGCGTCCAAACTGCAAATTATGTCACTTTATTCTCTTTCACTCTGTGAAACCTAGAATGGTGTAACTCCATTGTGCGGGCAGTTGGAACAGGACCCCTTCCCAGCACACTAAATCTCAGAGCTGCTGCCAATGGACACCACCAGAAGTTTTTCACTGATGGTAAAGTAAGGGCTGGAGTGACGGAACAAAATGAAGGTGTGACCATCACTCATCCTCACAGATCAGTGTCACTCTGACCCAGCAATAACAGACAGTGCAGTGACATCAGCACCTACTGACAGCTAATCCATCTGCCACAGACTCTGGATGGGTGTTCTGATGTGGCCACGGCACATCCTTGCACACCAGTGTCAATCTGACCCGGTAAACACAAGTAATAATAGAAGAGGAAGCAAGAGAAGCTCAGGAAGCATTACCAGCCTACCAGCTCTCCAGAGACTCTCGTGGGCACTCTGCTCCCCCAGCTTGGGCAAAGCTCATCCCATGGCTCTGTATTGTGAGCCAAATGAGTCCCAAGGAAGAGGAGGAGGCAGAAACACCTTCTCATGACACCTACCTTCATGACAAGCCTGATGAGATGCCACATGACCATTTTCCCTGCTGGCTGAGGCAGTTCTGCTGACCTTGGTTAGGGCAGTCTCTGAAGGAGTAAGGAAAGCTTCAGCCTGACCCAGAGGATCAAAATCCAGGTGTGTGGGTGGAAATCCAGCTGATCAAACAGAGAAGGCTCCAGCATCGTCTCATCCTGAAATGAACATCAAAAATAGATCAGATTGCTCTCAAGCAGTGGCTATTTCCCTGCACACCTAAAAAGAGAATCCAATTGAGTAAGTCAGGTGTTGCTGTAGAGACTGTAGAGATCTAAAGGCAGCAAAGATAAATGCTATTCAAAGGAACCTGATGTTCCTGTTGTGTAAACCTTTCCCTCTACAAAGAGGCAACATTTAGCCAAGCAACTGTGTGACAACACTTGCCTCACTGCACTGTGTGAAAGACAGAGCAAACACTTTGGGATCAGCAGGACCAAGAAATGTTGTTTTACAAGGGCCTGGAGTGACAGGACAAGGGGAATGGTTTTAAACTATCAGAGGGCAGGGTTAGATTGGAGATTAGGAAGAAATTCCTGGCTGTGAGGGTGGGCAGGCCCTGGCACAGGTTGGGCAGAGAAGCTGTGGCTGCCCCTGATCCCTGGAAGTGTCCAAGGCCAGGTTGGATGGGGCTTGGAGCCACCTGGGCTGGTGGAAGGTGTCTCTACCCATGGCAGGGGGTGGCACTGGACAATCTTTAAGGTCCCTTCCCACCCAAAAACCACTCTGTGATAAGAACTGGGGAACTTTTGAAATGCACTCCCAACTCCACAGGCCACGATTGTTACTGCAGAGAAAACTGTTTCCACTAAATCTGTATGTGCATGATTTTAAGACTTGAAAAACTGCTGCTCTCGTACTTCTCAGCAGCTAATAAAAACCCTTGTTAGCAACATCTGGATACAAGATAAGGGAACCTTGCAGAGAAACATGAGGTATTCAACAGGTCTCTGCAGAGGGTTCATCGCCAGTTCTCCGAGGACTTTGCTCCAAGGTCCACTGAGGTGTTGGGGTGTTTTTCCATTGACTTCACTGGGCTCTGAACCAAGATGTAAAGCCTCCCTGCTGTGCTTTGGACATTTCTTTGTGTTTGATCTGTAATAAGATCTTTCGTTTCTCTTATTCCTGTAAAAACAAATAAAGCCAGAGCACAAGAAAGCAACTAAACACGTGCTTAGCTTTAAGCATATCCCTCAACCAATTCACTTAAAGTCCTTAATTCTATGGGAAAGAAAAGCACATGCTCAAAAGTTAAACACGTGCTCGGGGTCTTTGCTAATTAGTGATGGCCCCGTGTCTCACACAGATCTCATCTCAGAGCATCTGGGCTTTTAGGGTCCATAGGGGAGAAATTACACGGAGCCCATCTCAGAAGTGCAACTTTTAGTATTGCATCTGATGCTGAAAGCCTGTCTTTAATGGCTTAAAGACTGATTCTGTTACACCACCATTTACAACTAGCTGAGGGCTGTAGAATTTCTTAGATACTGGCAAAAACACCTAAAACCAGGCCCTTTCCTTGGCTATTACTGCACAGCCATGCCATCGGGATGACCTGACTCAGCCAAGTAAAACTGCTTTTTGGATTGGATGTGCAGAGTGGCATATCAAGAGCAAAGGTGTCTCTTCTCACCCAAGGTATTGTCCCTGGCCTCCTTCTCTCTGCCTACAGGCAGCACTGGTGCATCTTCTGGATTCTGCCTCTTGGAAGAAAAGTGAGCCTCTACCTTCGGCTCAGCCAGCAAATGGCAGAGCATTCCCAACAGTCTGCACAGAGCAAAAAGCATTTTTCTTCACCACGCCGTGTTTATTTTGGACCTCTGCTAACGTGTTAGAACTCTCAGCTGTCTGGATCACACACAAGGCCTGAATTTAATGTCTGACAGGTCAAATCAGTGTTGTCTCTGGTGAGAGGACATTTGGGAAGTTTCTTCACAAAACACATGCCAGCTAACAGGAAACCTCTCACCTTTTCAGCATCTTCTTCTCAAAGACTGAAATGTTCCTTCCTGTGGCTCCTACTCTCCATCTCTTTTAATGCATCTTCCCAAACTCCTTTCGAGGCGCATCAGTGCACTCAACTTCTGATGCTCTTGGACCTTCAGCCCCCTCTATAAAATGTTCTGCTGTCCCACATTTATAGGTTCATTGTTCTGCAGGCTGCTCCGTGTCCATTAGTGAGGGATCTGGATCAGACGTTGGCCCCCAACATCTCTCTCGGCTCAGCCAAAGCACGCAGCCCGGCGCTTTACTATTTATACAGGCTGTGGAAAGACAGGTGGTATCTGAACCCGGCATAAAGCCTTCAGAAGAATATTTTTTTGGAAAGGAAAGTGATGATTTGAATGCTTTACATCATATGGCTGCAGCGTCTTTGATCTGAAACTAGATTTACCACAGCTTCGTGCGTACCTCCGAGGAACGGGGAAGTTGCGAGTCGATGCTTTGACCACCCAAACCACCAAGAACAAAAGGCTGCTGCAGGCTGTGCTTGCCCAGAAGCAGCAGCAGCAGAGTCCTCCACAACCCAGGGTCTAGATAAACACCTAAAATAACCTCAGCCCAGCCCATGATGTTTTAAGGATGGAAATGAGGATAAACACAGGGAACTTCTCTTGAATCCTTCTGCAGCCCCACATTTTGAGATGATAATCTTAACACTTTGACTCTTCAGTGTCAAAATCCAGCTCATAGTGACCCCATGGAAGAGATCAAACTTTTATAAAAGGTATCAGATCCACCTTCTCTCAACCACAAAATAACAGATCCAAAGCAAAAGGACCCAGGATGTCCATCCAACAATAATCCATCTGCAGCCACTGGCTCCAAACTATGAGACACTCTCCTGACGCAGCCAAGATTGAAATATGATGCCCTGATTGCAGAATTACTGTGCCTTGGGGCCTGCTGGATCAACACTTCTGTGAGTCCCTCCCCTGGGAGAGCTCTTCCCTCTTCCCTCAGTTCCATGACCCAATCCACAAGATGATGCAGAGAACTAAGCTTTTAAGAGGACCTGGCCCAAGGCATTTGGCAACGAGTGGGATGTTACGCAGAGGCTCAGACTCTACAGAGCTGATGAAGGGGACAAGGGTCAGACTTCTGGGCTCCAGTAGATTCCTGCACTAAGGGATGGCTGAGCAAAGGAGCAGCAAGAGTTCTTCCCTTCCTTGCCTCCCAAAAAAAAAATCACCCTTATCGAGAAAAAAGGTGGCAATCCTTAGAGCAATCTTTCCTACAAGACAGATTTTCAGATGAACTACAGCCTTGGGTGGTTTTTGCAGCTGAAACAGTTGCACTGGTTTTTCCAATGTTTCCTGAGCAGCCCATGTAATAAAAAAGAATATTACAGCCAAACCAGAAGGTAAATATTCATCGGCATCTTCTGTGCCGAGTGTCTGACTGCATGAAATGTCCAAGAGTTATGATCCACTTTTAAACTGCTTTGTGGGGATGAGCTGCACCACTCGTTGGAGAACACGGGTTGATAACACTGCTGCAAAGTTGATTTTAGAAAGTCTGCATGAAGGCCATGCCACATGACTAAAAATTACCTAACTGGTATCCTCCCAGTGCTTTCCCAGAGACCACTTTGCCTACAGCCTGTGGAAACAAAATCCTGTCTTCCTTCTGGTAGCAAACATGTAAAAGAGTTTCCCAGGAAAGTCGGGGAAAGAAAATTGTGTCCAATATACTTCCTAAACTCAAAGAAGAATGGAAGGCTGTACTCTCAGTAGACCTCAGAAAATTCACTTCTTTCACCACCAGATTCCTGTTCCCAATGCTAACTCTAACCTCTCTGTTTCCCTTCCTTTCCACACAAGATTGATTCACAGAACTTGATTTAAAGGATGTTTATTTCCATAACAAAAATGATCAGGGGTCTAGAAAACATGACCTATGAGGAAAGATTGAAAGAATTGGGTTTGTTTAGTCTAGAGAAGAAAAGACTGAGGGGGAGACATGATAACAGCCTTCAACTATGTAAAAGGTTGTTGCAGATAGGAAGGTAATAAATTGTTCTCCATGTCCACTGGGTATAAGGCAAGAAATAATGGGTTTAAATTGCAGCAAGGAGGATATAGGTCAAACATTAGACACACTTCCTAGGAGCAAGGACAGGTGAGAACTGGAGTAAATTAGTCAAGGGGCTACAGACTCTCCTCTCACCAGGAATGGCTCAGACCTGGCAAATCTTGCCTTGGGGCAGAAGGAGAGATCATCTCTCCAGGTCCTCTCTGCCCCTTTTCCTACTAGTCTGTACTTATACGAGTCAAAATGATCAAAAGTATCTTTGTTCCACAGAAAGGAAAGAGAAAACCTTTCTTGAACCCTCCCAGAGGTTTTGACTGCAGGTTTTCTCCAGAGCTACAGTGCATTCGAAGGCATCGACATTTACTTCTATTTAAGCAATTAACTGCAGGACTGTTTTTGCAGATCCACCCCACTGCACATGTTTTCTCTCACGGCTCATGCTATGAAATGATCCGTCAGCACCCTGTTCAAAAGCTTTCCTCCAGGTGAGAGATGCAGGACTCCCAGACAAGTCAATCCTGTCCTCCCTGGGACCCAGGCAGTGAGAACATCATCTGACTCAGGGAGGTTCCTCCACCTCCGGTCCTTGGGTCTCACGGCCACAACTGTACCCATCACAACCCACTCTCGGCTCAAAATGAGTGTTTTCCAGAAAATATATGGATTTACAACATGCACGGGGCAGGCACTGATGGGTCACCTCAGCAGGGAAGGTCTCTCTCCTTCGGAGGTGGGAAAGCAAGCCAGGACTGCTCCATAACCGAAGAGAACGTGGAAAGGTTGAACATAAGGCTGCAAAGCAACAGACAGTCATGAATTTTCTGATCTTTTTTTCCATCTTCCCCCCATTTTCACTGTGTCCAAAACAGGGTTTGATGCTCTGGACAGCAAGGAAATGTTTTCTTTAGGCACTGAACTTTCTGGAAGCCAAATGGTTTTGGATCCACTTGTGACTTTTTTTTGTGTCATACGCAGAGCAAAATGAGCCAACCTGAGGCACAGTGTCTTCTGCCATTGACACCTTACTAAAGCTTTTGTGATGTTATTTTAATTTACTTTCAAATGGCATTAAAACTAAATTACCTGTGGAAGTCTGTGTTGCTTTTTTACTCAAGGATAACCATCAAAGTTTGGTCTGATTAAAATGTTTCAAGTAACTATCCCAGACACCAGAAAACACAGTTTGAGAGTGGTCAAGCCTAAACGTTTACTTGTGCCAAGTCCAATGACAATTGACTCTCCATAAAAAGGAAAAAAAAAAAAAAAAAAACAGAAAAGGCAAGAATATTTGTATGAATCTTTTTTCAACAATTGTTCTGATTTTTCATCTGAAATGAATTTTTTTAATTGTTAGCACAGCTGCATTTATGCATACACACATCCCCATGGATACGCAACCCACCAAAATTAAATGGAACTTTTTATTTCAGGCCAATCAGACCCTTAGTATGGCACCAAGAGATTATTTTTTGTAAGAGAACTTCCTCTCTTCCTAAATTCTTGCTATTAAACATGTGCAGACATCAATGGCACACAGTATTTCCCAAAAGGTGTGCTTCCTTCAGGTTTCCAGCTTCGCTTCCTGTCAAAAAGCAGTGAATCCTACAGGTCCTGCTGTGTGATAACAGGGTTTGTCTCCATCTGCTGGTGTCTCAGCTTTTAGTGTCTCAAATGTCGGAAAAAATACTAATATTTTCAAAAATATTTGAGAAATCCATGAGATGTTCCTCACTTGGTTGTCTAATTCCTAATTATTACTGCTGAGACCAAGTGTTGGCCGTAGGGTGGGGTGCTATTAAGTAAAATCATGTTGCTATATTGATGCTGATAAGGAACTGATTTTCTTTAATCACATTGATTAATTTTTTTTTTCTGATATTGATTAACCTCCTGCCTGAATCAACTCACCAGGGAGGGTAACAGATTTACACCCAGGGTATAACCCCGTGTCATCACCACCCAAGTCACACAATAACCATGAAACATGGGAAGTCATGTTTGAGACTTGATCCTTTACCTTTGGACTGATAAAATTGTCAGGAATAATCCCATTAGATAGGGCTGCTTCCCTCCACTGATGCCAAAAATGTGACAAGCGCCCCGTCCCTGGAAGTGTCCAAGGCCAGGTTGGATGGGGCTTGGAGCAACCTGGGCTATGGAAGGTGACCCTGCCCATGGCAGGGGGTGGGACTGGATGGGCTTTAAGGCCCCTTCCATCCCAAACCAGTCTGGGATTCCAAGTGCCAGGACAGATACCTCTCGTTCTGTCTCCTAAAGCTATGGAAGGCAAAGCCCATCATATTCCTCAGGTATTAATTGCATCCCATGGGCTTGTTGTCTCAGATCAACACAAAATTTTTGTCTCCCAGACGGATTTAGCTGGTGAGGGACCTGTCCCAGGGTCTCTCCATGAAGGCACAAACATTTCCAGTGATCTGGCAGCACATCTAGAGGTCGGGGAGCTGACACACAATACCTTGTAGACATCACATGTAGGATTCATCTTACCTAACTCTATCCACCCGAGAGGGAAGAGTCGGGTCCCAGCCAGTCATATCAGCTCCCTGGATACTCAGCAGATACGCATTTCCAGAGGGCAGCTTATTCCATGACTTCAAGACAAGATAAATCCAACCCTAAGAAAATGTTAACACCTACATCTTTTATTTTTCACTTCAAAATAAAAGATCACTGTCAGGTCAGCCTTCCCACCTGGCAAACAGCAGATCAGATCTGGACTCGTCATTCACCCCATGGAGTGAGGCTCTGGAGAAGGCAATGGAAGTGGCAGTCATTTACCTGAGTCAGGACAACTCCCCATATTCCCTTGGCCTGATCCTACGAAATCTAAATGCCTTTGGCAAAGATGTTTAGGGAAAACTAATCTGAGCGAAGCTTTGATGGATCAAATCTCTTGTTCCTTGCCGGGAAATGAAACATCACAGTTGTATGTTAAAGATGGTGCTCACCAGGATATTCAGCTTCTGGGTACAGGAAATAGGGTTTAATGTAAAATATTCTCGCTCAAAACAAGTCTCCTTGGAACTTGTTTCACCAGTGACTCTAAAGATGATGATCATTGAAATCACATGTCAGATCCTAACGTGGGTTGCATTTTCTTTTACATTTAAATGCCCACATGCACATAAATGCAGCCATTGCATCAAGAATATACTGTTACATCAAGATTTATTCAACTGAACCCCCCATAATTAGGTCATAACGTCTGATTAAGCAGTTGTTAACTGTGTCGTAAGGGAATCTACAAAGGGAATGAAATATTTAAAACAGTAATAACATACCTATCCTGCCTGGCTATTTATGCACAGTTAAACACATAAAAACAAAGGAACAGCTCTTAATTACAAGGACAATTTATTTCTCTGACCTTCTCTTTGGGACACATGCCAAGCCCACTGGGGGTTGGTTTGCTGGTGGATTTGGTTGATTTTGCAGGGAAAATGACCTGGCCCGTTGCTGGAGAGGCTGCAGTTTGTGTGCCTGGAGAGAGCAGAGCCTTTCTCAGGGCTAATTTACAGCCTTCCCGAGTGGTCAAGGGCAGCCACGGAGTACACGAATTACAGTTAAAAATAGGGATGGCTTTATGGAATCTCACTGCGGTGCCTTCCAAAGGTGCAGGGCCAGGAACACACATATCTCATTCCACGCTGCCTGTGAGCCCATTTGCTTTCTTTTTTTTTTTCTTTTCTTTTTTTTCCTTTTCTTTTTTTTTTTCTTTTTTTTTTCAACTTTCCCCCTTGGATCCCGAGCTCCACTTCAGTTTTGAACTTCCATAGGAAGGCAGGAGGTTAAACCAAACTGCTAACTGTGTCTCTTCAAAACTGACATTTAATACAGGGTATAAATCACTGTGGGAGCCTGTTATTCCTTCAGGAATGCAATTACATAGGGTCAAATAAAACATGAAAGAACCCAACAAGTTTTAAAATGTAGTATGTTCTCAAAAGCAGGCAAGAAGGAATGCAAAGCAGTCCAAATATGCTAACATCCACATGTTGTCCTGTGTGAGGGGGATTAGAAGGGAAGGTTTCTGTTCTTTAATGATTATGTTGTTAAGGGTGGGTTGGTGGGCAGGTTCAGGGCTCTCACCGAATCCCAGCCCACTCCGGGAGCTTTGGGCAGATTACTGTATTTATTTAAAGCAGGTGTCTTTCATGTATCTCATTATTTTAATTCCCACCTTAGTCGTAGTGGTCTTTAAGGTACCATTTAGCACACAAATGGGATATGCAAAGGGGACGGTCACCTTTTACCTGGGAGGCTCTGGGATGCAACACCCCCATTGCTCTGGCTCGTGGGGATGGGGAGATATCGGAGAGATACCGGGACAGATAAAAGGCCAGCATTGCAAAATCATCTCTTTGATAAGCAAACAGCCACCTCCTCCCCACCGAGGCCACCTCCACCTCAGTCTCACCCCTTCACTTTGGAAGCCTCACAAAACCTGTTAAAATCTGAATAAAACACCATTAAGCAGGTTCAGCATCTCCTATAACATCACTCCCTGTCACCATTCACATTTCACTCACATTTCTCTGAGAAAAACCCTTCTGCTTTCTTATTTTAGCAATGTATTTAAAAAGCCTGGAAGGAAAAGCCCAGAGGTCCTAGCAAAGTTTTGAGGTCGAATTTGCCATCCTCCAGTTCACTACTCTGTATTTTATACCTTGAAAGCTTAAACTAAGCAAACTTTGAAGTCTCTTGATTGAAAATCTGGGATTTATCAAAGGTAACTTTTATCTGAAAGTAATTTTTTAAGATAGATGGGATTTTTAAATTCAAAATTAAAGACTTTACAGTAAAAAATCATTTTTAGGCATCTTAATATGAGAAATGTTAGAAATGTTTCCTTTTCTCTTTTTAAAGAAGTGACTGCTCTCCAAGAGTGAGTGATGTTTAAAGACACATATACGAGAGAGAACTTTGCTTCTTAAAAGCCATAAACTTTTAAAATTCTTTCAGGCATGCTTTTAAAAGTTTTGTTTTTCACATTTAAATACGAAACTTTCACTTTTTGACCCTCTCCCTAAGAAAGTAACACAAGTAATACTTTGGTTTTTAAATGGTTTAGCTGAAATGTTTTCCAGGGGAAAAAAATTTTAAAAGAAATACATGAAATAACTCATTTTTCTCTTTTTAAATCAAGCAGGGAAAACCCTAATAAACTGGGGGGAAAGTAAGGGTTTCCTCCAGCTCTTTTAAAAATCACTTTTTTTACAGCAAATTTCCTAATGGGAAAATTATAAGTGGGGATTTTTTCCTACAAACTCCCCACAGCTCCAGCTCTCAGACTCCCTGATTTCACCCCCGCTAAGGCTGCCAGAATAAAACCTTGGATTTCTCTCCCCCGTTTTATAGCAACTCCCTGCATTACAGTTCCACGGGTCACTTGGCCCTGCCAACATTTCAACATATCCTCAGAACGAAGGCTGCAAAGATGCTTTTGCAGAAGAAAACCTTTGTTGAACGTAGAGGTTGCGCTGCTGTCCATTAGAAAGGTTATTAAATACTTCCTATTGCAAGAATAGGGTTTTATTGGATGCCAGTGTTGCCCTTCTGCAGGCACACAATGGAAATACCTCCCGCTGATCCCGGCCCTCGGGCTGGGTTTGTGTGTGGGGAGGATTTTTTAATAGATTTTTAATATCTCCCAGGATGACTCACCTGTTGCAGAGGGGAACAAACATCGCTCGAGGGGCTTCTCAAACAATCCCTGAGCCCCGCGCTTTGAAATGTTCTGCTCTCCTAATTCTCTGCAGGAAGGGCTTCAAAAGTCCTAACAAGGGAATCTCTGGATAAAAGGATAGACCTTTCCCTTGTCACGTGAAAAATGCCCCCAAATTCAAGTGTTTGTCAACTGCTGTTTGCACTTATTCACCAGTCGAATGGAGAGGCAGCTCAGAAAGCTGAGAGTAAAACAGGCATTTCGCTTCCAATCTGAACCTGTAGTCCATGCTTAGAGAATTCCTCTTTTTTTAGTATTATTTGGGGGAAGAAGTGTCAGTGAGAAAAGCCCCATCCTCACAGAAAAGCTGGGGACATGCTGGGTTGGGGCTCAGGTCGCTGCTGGCAGAGGTGAGGGGTTCATGTGGTGCCAAAATCTTGAATTATCACAGGAGGCTCCAACGCTGGTGCCTGTGACACACTCAGAGCTGGCCACTCTTCCAGGTGAAATTAGCTTGGAAAATGCCAACGAAGTGACAAAAGTTCAGGAAATTTTCATCCTTTCCAGAAAATCATCTCTCCTTCAGCTGAGAAGGTTGCTTCCTGCAGATCCAGCACCTTGAGCTGCTGGAAAGAACCAAACCAACAACAGGGAAAATTTAGGTTACATGTACAGAAGGAACTCCTGGCTGGGAGGGTGGGCAGGCCCTGGCACAGGTTGGGCAGAGAAGCTGTGGCTGCCCCTGGATCCCTGGAAGTGTCCAAGCTCAGGTTGGACGGGGCTTGGAGCATCCTGGGCTGGTAAAAGGTGTCCCTGCACAGGTTGGAACAAAATGACCTTTGAGGTCCCTTCCAACCCAAACCATCCTGTGATTCTAAGCCCATTTTCTGCATCCCTGAGCCTGTTCCAGCAAGAACTCCATGCTGGAGCTCAGTGACAGCAGACAAGCTGCCAAGACGCTCCCTGAGTGCAGCAACCCCAAATTCAAGGTGTTCCTGTACAGTCACGATGGATGTTGAACGCTCTGTGTGTGTGTGTAAAGGTAAAATTCCATCTTTTTAGCTGCATTGGTACACAGAATCCATGGAATCGTTGAGGCTGGAAAAACCCTCTAAGTCCATCGAGTCCAGCCATTTCCCCAGCACTGCCAAAGCCACCACTGTCCCCAAGTGCCACAGCCAGAGGGTTTTTAAATCCCTCCAGGGATGGGGACTCCACGACCAAACTGGGCAACTGTGCTAGGGCAGGACAACCCTTCCCAGGAGGAAATTTTTTCCAATATCCAAACTAAACCTCTCCTGGGACAACTCAAGGCCATTCCCCTGGGAGAAGAGACCAACAGCCAGAATACAGAGCCTGCAGTGGTCCCTCGAGGAGAAATATTCACGTTGCTAATCCAAGGAAAACTTCAATACTGAATATGTTCGAGTGGGGAGGGAACAACATCAATGCAACTCCGAATGCTGGAAAAAGCAACACATGGAACTGCAGATCTACTGGTAAGATTTATTACACTGAAACTGGTACCTCAGAGAAAAGCAAATGCAGTGCCTTCATTTAATGAGGGAAAAAACCAACTTGATCCCTCATAGCACCATTATCAATATATCATAAAAAGGTGCAGAAGAAACATTGGGTAAAGGATGAAGAGAGCTGTGACACAACATGACAGAGGGGACAAACTTCAGTCTGGATGTAACGGTGTCAGGCTTTTGTACCAGGCTGCTCTACCCAAATATCAGGTAAACCCTTGATATGTTGCCCCCCAGCATTCCTAGTGAAACTGGAAAAGACTGGGATAAGACAAGCGTAAGGAGGATAATAAATTGCCTAAAGTGGAGATGATAGCACGTTGTACTGACAGGACAAGTGAACTGAAGGGAGGTTACTGGAGGAATTCTCCCTATCAGCCGTGGGATGGCTGTGTTTAACACTGCCTCCACCACGCTGCTGCTGAATGTGGAATTATTTCTAACCCAGCTGCCTGAGGCACAGAGGAGCAGGAACACCAGAGTATCATACCTGAGGAAATGATCTACAAACTACAGGATGACTCAGGGACTGATACAACATCCTACCACAGTCACTGGTGGGGATTCCTCCTGAAGAATTCTCTGCTCGTTCGTATTTGAAACAGATTAGTTCGAAGCGGGATAAGAGTGGAAAACAGGTGCAAAGGCTGGTCACCATCCAGGAGACATCGGGACAGTGCAGGGATGGAGTAAGTGAAGGTCAGTGCTCGCAAGTATGGCCAGGAATAAGGAGGGGAAGATTTCTAAGGATCGTGGCAGTGGGGTTCACAAACAGGACCCCGAGAGGAGCCCCATAAGTCTGAAGCCGCACCCTCGTTATGTTGAAAACAGATATAAAACGAGGCTGCTTGCTTTCATTTATGGGAAGCTCAGTGAGCAAAAGGGAGAGAGACTTAATCTCCAAAACTTGATAAAAACAACACTAAATGTGGGTTGCTCAGCAGGAAGAGGAGAGTGCTGGAAGAAGGAATGGACTTAGCAAGCACTTAGAGCTGAGGAGCTGTGCTCTCTGCTGATAAAACCCTGCCTCAAACTCTACTGCCCATTTCCTAAACACCTCGAGTGAGCACACATTTCAGAGGAGCCATAGGATGCAAAAGGCACTGCGTGTTAGACAGGATTTCCATTCCCTAGAAAGAAGCCAGCACTGAAGTAGAACTGCCCCAGAGATCAGCAGACTCATGAATTACTGGGCCTTGTTATCTTTAGATTTAAAAGAAGGTTCTGATTTGGAAAATCCAGGTCAGATTCAGGGTTTCAGGGTAAATCATAAACCAGGTGTGGGAGCAGTTGCTGTGCATGCCATAAACACAACGGCCGAGAAGCAGGGGCCGATCCTGAGGATTACATTCAGTTGATGCTTGATCTCTCTTATCCCACTGGTGGAACTGGATTTTTCCTAAGTATTGTGCTGGAGATGCTCGTTCCACTCCACACAGGCACTCACACACACCTGCATTCAGGCAGGCAGTCTCATAAACTTTAACTACATACAGGAATTCCCATATTGCCTCTTGGAGACGGTCCAGCCCATGCAGGAGCGCGCTGGTGGATGATCAGTACCTGCCAGGTACAAAGCCTTCTCTTTTCTCCCCGGGTCGAGTGCTGTCATGAGCTGCCCTAATGCCTTTGCAGTAAAACACATCAAATTGCCTCGGTATAAAGTAATGAGCTGTAGCCCTTCTACCAACCTACATCTGCTATTTACAGCGGGCCAAGAAAACAACCAGCGATGTCAACTCTTCATTCTGTTCCTCAGATCATCAGTTCTCGGAAAATAACAAAATCTGAAAGGCACATGGACCTTCTCATAAAAACAACAAACACACAAACAAACCCTCAGATGAGTTTCCCGAGTCAGCAGGATCTGTCTGCTAATTATTACCGTGCAGAGAGATGAACTGTCCTGTAGCCAGAAATTACCCAAGAAGAGGCCTGAGTTCTTCCCCCAAGCTGGGCTGTTCGGACCCGCTGAACTCCTTCATTTCTGGGGAAAAGGGGGATTTATCTCCCCAGAACAGCACAGACACAAACTCTAGAAGATATGAGACATTACAAAGGAATTCCTGGCTGGGAGGGTGGGCAGGCTCTGGCACAGGTTGCCCAGAGAAGCTGTGGCTGCCCCTGGATCCCTGGGAGTGTCCAAGGGCAGGCTGGACGGGGCTTGGAACAATCCGGGCTGGTGGGAGGTGTCCCTGCCCTTGGGAGGGGGTGGAATGGGATGATCTTTAAAGTCCCTTCCAACCCAAACCAGTCTATGATTCTGTGATAGAAGGGGACTTGTGGTGGGTGGTGGGGGCTGCTTTTACCTTCACCCTCCTGCCCGTGCCTCTCACATATAGACAGTGTGGGTTCTGCAGAGACAAGGAACTGCTCCCTGGCTCAGAAGCCCTTAAAGAGATATTTTGACCCACACAGAGAGAAATATGGATAAAGGAATGGTGCTGGGCCTGGAATAAGTAGGTTGGGGGGGAAAAAAGATGGTTTCAGCCCTGACATGCTCTTCCCCTCACCAACCCCCTCTGCTTACCTCAGAGCCTTCAAGGAAATGTGTCCATGGGGCATGGGAGAATGGAAATGGGAACAACACAGCGTCCTACACAAACACAGCTTTCCCTGCAAACCTGGTCTCTCTTCATCCCAAAGGGCAGAGGGGAATGATGTGAAGCAACTGGGCAATTACCTCCAGCAGATGGGTCCCCCATGCAGCCCCCACGTCTGCGCTCAGAGCTGCTGCCAGCCCTCCCTTCCAGGGAGAGGACAGAGCTCACCTCCCCATCCAGAAAAAAGAAAAAAAAACCTCCAAAAAGTAGCATCTGTGGGAGAAAGACATATGTCTGGCCTCCACGGTGAACCCTGCGCCTGGCAGGAGAACGCCGCGCCGATTCCAGCCCCAGCTTTTCATTCCTCTTGTAACAGTCATAAACGCCTGCTGAAACCTAAGAAGAACAAGACTGTAATCCTAATAAAACAACATTCTGGAACCCTGAAAACTAGATGGAGGCTTCTCAGGCCAACTTTAAAATTATATTCGCTTTTCCAAAAGCTTCACTTGGTGTGTACCGGCTGGGCTGGAGGGCTGACCCCGCTGGGAGGGGGCATTTCAGGCAGGGCAAGGACAGAGGGCAGTCCCTGGAGCACAGCACCCATCCTGTCCCAAAATATGGAGAGAATCCCCCAAGCCCAGGCTCTCAAGGTCACCTCCTAAAAATCAAGCCTGGACCTTTGTCTCCAAACCCACCCTTCTTTCGCAGATGCCCTCAAAGCCTGACTCCGTGGAGCGTCTTCCATGGCTGTGCTTGTTTGGAGGCAAAAACTGGTGCAAAAGGCACAGCTTTCCATGGTGAAACCTTTCCCTCCCTTCTTTAGAGTGAAGAGTTGAACAGAAGCCACGGGACTTCCCTTTGTGCACCAGCCACCCCTAAAGTGAAGAGCAGGAAGAAAGGGGGTTCAGCTTTCCTTGCCCTCCATCACAGAGCTCTCCAGGGACACAATTAACGCTGTGCTCACTACCTGGCATGTCTCTAAGCAAGGCACCACATCAACCAGTGCTTCTCCGTGGTCCTAAAACACCAACCAGCACCAAGGGTGGTAGATCCTCAGCAAGCATCAATTTGCACCCTGGCCCTGGAATCCACAGAGCAGGAGCTGCCCCAGCCAAGGAGCTGCTCTCTGGAACCGTGAGCCATGCTGGCCCTTTCAGAGAGAAAACCCTTCAGTTGCCAACTCTTGTGATTTTACGGCAAATCTTCCCTGATGTTACATGAAACCTGAGCTCCTGATGTGCCTCTCCACCCAGCACTTTCACTTTAAGAAGAAAAAAAACCAAAAATCTGTGGTCTTTATGGTGTTAAAGAAAACACTGTTCTGAACACACGCTAAAGGCTAAAAGGAGCATTCACGTAATAAAACCATCTCATGATTTTTAAAAGATTTTTGCAATTCTGGGAGGCTGACCTGTGATCTGGGGAGTGACAGGCTACAGAGAACCCTGCAGGGGATTGGGAAAGGGCACCGCCTGATAACAAATATTGGTGTGGTGGCGGTGGAAGGCATGTGGCAGCTCTAATCAGCTCTCCGGGGATGACATGAGTCAGTCCCTGCAGGGAATGGCACATTTGAATCGCAAATGCCCACAGGGAACTGGTAATATTTATCTGGCAAACAGCATTTTCTATCATCACATTGTCATAAGAGCACCAATTAATTAGCTTTAACTCGCCAGTGAAGTACAAAAGGTTTTTCTAGGCTAGAGAAGCTGTGAAGGTGCAGAGAGGCTCCATATCCCAGGGCCAGGCCAGTGGGGCTATCAGGGGTCAGGGATGGCTCTTTAACAGCTCAGCACTTGAGCAGAGGAAGAGCTTCCCCAGAAACCCCAATTCCCACCGACACACCACAAGAAGCAGCCGGGAATTCCGAAGGGCTCCGCGTGCCCACCTGCACCACTTGTGACAATCCCACCACAGCCATCCCGGGGCAAAATGAGGGGCTGAAAATCTGCTCCCAGGCCACAAAAGGCCACTCTTGGTGCTGACACTGAGGATCTCTTTGGCCTTGGGTGAATCACTTAACACCCCCATAAACACACCAGGCTACGCAGCTCCTCCCCACACCACAAGCCGTGTCCTACTCATGACATTAAGATCACTCTCGACTTCCTAACTTGGCCCTGGCTGCTGAATTCTTAGAAATCTGTCCCCGTGAGCTCTTTTGGGTTGGCCCCCAAGCAGCACGGCAGGACCCACAAACCTCAGCTCATCTAACGCTGCCCAAGAGGGGCCAGATCCCAACCGATCCACGGGAGCACCACGGAAAGAAGGAGGAAAGATCTGCCAACATTCACGGACTGTTCCTGGCTTGTTTTGAGTCTTTGTTGAGGGCAGCCTTTCACCTCTGCTGAGTGGAGTTTTTGTGGATCTGGAAAGAAGTCAACGGACACAGACAACATCACAGACCCAAATCCTTGCAGGTATTACAGCTGGCCATAAAAGAGGGAGCATTTCTGAGTGCGACGCTCAGGTGGAGGAGGTTCAGCTCTCAGAGCCTTTCACATGCTACAGTTTTCCCACTTTAGCCAGTACAGGCATCTCCCCCTGCTTCTTTCTCAGGAGCTCTTCTACAATGGGATCTATAAGCTGGACAAATCACATTTTACTTTCCCATCAGCTCAGTAGAGCACTGAGTGATATTTCAGTCCACAGAGAAGGGGAGAGTGAGCACTTTGCACTTGAATAACTGAAAGCTTCCAGTGTGACACAAAGGCAAACTTCACTAACCTTTAATTTTCCCCACTTCTTCACGGCACACAGATCCAATGAAATCAAATGAGATAATCCCAGCCTGGTGCAGCCTGGAAGCAGAGGTGAAAAACCTCCCAGAGCTCACGCAATCAGAAAAGAGCTCGGACATTGCAGACTTCCCCCCTCAACTATTTCCAAATAAAACACTTTCGTTGCTCGGCTGCTCCTGCCAAATGAGCTAACAATAAAAGAAGGAACTTGCAAAGCTTCTCTCCACAGGAAAAAAAAAAAAAAAAAAGGAAAAAAAAGGAGGAAAAATAAGTTAAGGAACTTTAGGAAAAAACAGAAGAAAAAAACCCCAAGAAAGCATAGGGCAGATCCTCTGGCTGGAGTAAATCAGCACAGCCCCAGCTCTGTTGCTTTACCCCAGGCAAATTGTGGGCCTGGTGCTACTCTGCATTTCTCAGGGGCAGGGGGTGGTCTCCACTGGAAGATTGCGACACTGCAGGATACTTTTCCATATTAAAAAGGCGCTTTTTAGTGTTTTGTCTGTTGCCAGGTTTTGGGTTTATTGAGGACTCATTTGGCAGAGCCACCCTGGAAGAACAATACAGATGTTTTATGGAGAAATAAACTGGGACTTGGGCTGGATTCTTTCAGTGCTGGATTCCACCTAATTTGGAGGGAGGAATGGCTCTTTTAATGAAGGGTGCAATCAAAACGTGTAGGAAAAGCCAATATGCCCTGGGCAAAGGGAGCAGGAGATGCACTGCCCCTCTCTGCTGCCCAGTAAATTCGGGTCTCTTTAGCACAGCCAAAGCCTCCCAGAAGGCAAGAGAACACGTATTTCTCCAGCCAGGGAGCACCACGGCTTCCCCTCCGCATCCTCAGCTGGAGCTCTTGGAGGGAGGTGGTCACCTCTCAGCAACGAAGGGTCTTCACAGGCTAAATCTGCCCCCCACATCCCTAAGGAGCTGATTCTGCGGGGACAGCTCTCCCTCTGCTCAACCCACAGTCCTCTCCTTAATTAGCACCATTTTTCAAATGCTCCTGGAGCACCTAAAGACGATGTAGGAGCTTTTCTTGTGAAAATTGCAAGGCATGGGTTGAAAATCTCTGACTCTCCTCTCACAGGCAGGCTTGGCTCACTTCCCTGCCAGGAAGGTGATGCCAGATGACTGGAAAATCCAGGTTTATTGTTAATTGTCAGCTACGTGGTGTAGGGTGTCCCTTAAACCATGGCAATTGTCACCTGACAGAAGAAAGCGTTTGTCACCCTCCAGCGATGCAAAATACTCATTGTCCTTTGGGTGAGATGGAGCTAGAGGAAAGCTGCAGGCTAAAAAAGCCTTTTTTATCTTTTCTTTGGCTTCTTCCTTACTTCCCACTACCCAGCTTTTGCACTCTGCATCAACCATCCCTTCGGATCTTTTTGTGGAGCTGAACACTTTGGTTAGCAAAGCGAAGGAAGAGAGACTGGAGTGTCAACCAGACGTGTCCTCCCAAGGGTTATCAGAAGTGGCCAGGTGGGCTGTGCTAGAGAAATCCTCACAAGGAGACACTCCAAAAGGGAAATATTGGATCAGAATTTACACAAGTTCCCAATCACAGTGTTGCAGGTACCAGAAAATAAGGTACAGCCCAAGCAGTTCCAGGAATTTGACAGTTGCAAATCAAAGGGTCGGCTGATGGGGAGAAAGGAATTTTTGGGAATTGCTTTGGGCCAGCATCCTGCAAGGCAGATGAGGCTGGCTCCGATCCAGCAATGCCCTGAAGCACATGCTTCACTTTAACCCCGAAGGAGCCACTGGACTCAATGGAACCATCAGCACCTTTGTGTCTCCCCCACTCAGGACAGGCTTGTGTGGGGCTTTGTATGATGGAGCCACAGCACAGAAATGAGCCCAGCCAGAGGTTTGGGTTTCCAGCACCTGCTCAGGCTGCGTGGGGTCAGCGCATCGGGCTCCCTGCAGGGACAGAAATCTCTTATTCCAAAACCATTTCTAGCTTCTCATTTATTTTCCCCTCTTTTGAAGTCAACAGCCAACTTTTGAAAACCACCTGTGAAATTCACCCCCGTAGGAGTGGCTGGAGACGTTCCTGCTGGCTCTTCCAGAGCCTGGATTTCACTGACATCTCTCTCTGCTTCTCTTCCAGTTTGTTTGGGAGGGAGGGTTTTGACCCATCTTAGGAAATTCAGTTTCACAGATAGATAGGAGTGTTTTTAAGCAGGATTTTCTCAGCTCTGGAGCAGAAATGGCTACTTGTAAAGCAAGGCTGGAAGGGCCCTCTGAGCCCCATAGAAAGCTTGTTCAGAGGACACAAGGGACACCACAAAAACAAGGAGTGGCTTTTGCGTAGCAGTTCAAAACAACAATACAGTTATTTATCCATTACTGATGCTCCAGACCTAAATACTTAATTTTTAACCACCACTGACAAGATTACCAACAGTGGGTTAATATATTCCATTTCCTATTTATCTGATGAACAGATAGCCAGTCATATGCTGTGCAATATGCAATTTTTGGCCAGGCCTTCCTTTGTGGTCTCTGTTTGCATTTGCATTAACCTGGGAGTATTAATCAGGTCATGTAGACACCCAGGAACATAAACCAACTCAAACACCCAGAAGATACACACCACACTCAGAATCAACACACAGAAACCACAGGATGGAGTGCAGTGTCCATTAACTGAACCAAATTAATCACATACACACTGAGGGAGGCCAAACATAAAACATCTGATTCCCACCAACCTCTAACTATACAAACCCCAGCAAATACTAAGGCACCCTGAGACATGACGGGCCTCCTGCTCCTACCAAGCATGCTGTCAGCCCCTTGGAAACAAGGTCATGTCCAGGTAAGGAAATTATAGCCACAAAAGGAGTCCTGATATGGCCACTCCCCATGAAACCACCTCCAAAGTCCATATTCTCTAGGACCAAGTGTTATAACCCTTTCCACAAACACACCAAGCTTTTTCCTATAACAAGGTGTTATTTGTCCCCAGCTCCTACTGGAAAGCTGTTTCAGAGCCTCCCTGCTCTGCAGAGTCACAAACCTGCCTCTCATTCCAACCCAGTGTCCTCAGACCAGTGTAACCACAGAATCACAGAATAGAATCATTTGGGTTGGAAAAGCCCTCTGAAATCATGGAGTCCAACCATTCCCCTGTACTGCCAAGGCCACCACTGCCCCAGGTCCCCAGGTGCCACATCCACATGGCTTTTAGATCCCTCCAGGGATGGGGCTCCACCCCTGCCCTGGGCAGCCTGTTACACTGCTTGACCACTTTTTCTGTGAAGAAATTTTTCCTGGCTTCCAATTTAAAATTTGTACCCATTTAGCCTTGAGTCCTTTAACTCACAAAGCTTATTTGCTTCTCTGATGTCTACCATCCTGATGTACAGATGTACAGACACCACCCTTCTTCTCAGCTTCCATCTGTCTGGGTTAAAAACTTGGCTCTTTCCTTCTTCTCTCATAGTACAGAGCTCTTCATCCTCCTGGGATCTCCACCACCCTTTTCTATGAGCAGCCCGTGTTAAATGTATGCCTCAGGACCATGGAGACCAGAATTGTCAGAGGACGCCACGTGAGGCTTCACCAGTTCCCAAGAAATGGCATTTCTACTTTCTCCTGGAAGAAACAACTCCGAGGGTATATCCGAAGGTGTGCATGCCTTTTTCAGAGCCCAGCCTGTGACTGAGCTGTCCACACGCATTTCTTCTCCTTTGTCATCTACAGCTGATGAGCCTCTACAGTCCAAATTCCTATTACCCCCTAAACTCCTGACTTTGCATTTTTCAGTACTGGATTTCATCTCATTTCTATTACTCCAGCCTTCAAGGTCATCCAGTTCTCTCTGTATGGCACGTCTCCCAAGTCTGTGTCATCAGCAGACTTCAGCAACGTGTTACGGTTTGTGCCAAGGTCATTCATGAAAATATTAAACAAGATCCATCCCCAAGAAAAATCCTTGTAGAACTCCACTCATACCCAGCCAGACACTTTCCCTTTCTGTGCTACTCGTTGTCACTCATTCGGTTCATCCGAGCAGGGCTCGTTCACTCTCTAATTTGTGTGTCAAACAGCTCAACATCAAATTATTAGGAAAAGGTTCTTCCCCCAGAGAGTGGTGGGCACTGACCAGGCTCCCCAGGGCAGTGGGCACGGCCCCAAGGCTGCCAGAGCTCCAGGATAACAGGACGTTTGGATAACACCCTCGGGAACAGGGTGAGACTGCTGGGGTGTCCTGGGCAGGGCCAGGAGTTGGACTCAATGATCCTTGTGGATATCTTTCCAACTCAGGATATTCTAATTTACTGATGTCCAGAGAGATAAAATCAATTGCATTCCTCTTGCCTAGAAATCCCAGCTATCTAATCCAAGAACTGCTTAGTTTGGCCTGATCTCACATCAATTATTTAGGATGCCACCTCACTCTCCTGTCTGTGACTTCTGCTTCCCTCAGGAACCACAGGTCTGCTGGTCTCAACAGAGGACCTCCTGTAATGCCCTCTTTCCAGCTGGTCCATGGCTCTGGAGCAGAGTCACCATGAACCTCAGTGCTACCAGGATGAAAGGAAAATAAAATCCAAGTAAAGCCTCATCCTTACAAATAAGGACTTTTTGAACTCTCCCAAAGCAACGCTTCCAAGTAAACCACCTCAAAGGGGCCCTGAGTGACCCGGTGTAGTGGAAGGGGTCCCTGCCCGTGGAATGAGATGGTCTTTAAGAGCCCTTCCAACCCAAACCATTCGAGGATTCTGTGATTCTGTAGTGAGCAAGCTTTCACACAACAACTAAGATACAATGAGGACAGTTCAGCTTGCTGATAGGTGAGATCTTACACCTGCCTGACTTATTGTGCAGTGTCAGGCTCCTGGGAACCATTAGGCCATTGTGCATTAAAACTGACACTAAATTTATTCAATGCTACTAAAACACGAGGCAAGTATCACTAATGAAAGAGGTGCTGGCTGAGTTCCTGTGATTTTGCCTAATGGAATGACTCCGCTCCAAAGAGACCTGTGGCTTGAGAACACAGTTCAGTGGCCAAGATGGTGCTGCTGACTTGGGTTGACAGCTGGTCTTGGTGACCTCAGAGGGCTTTTCCAAACTTTGTGATTCTTATGCAGAAAAATAGCTTTAGTATTTTATTATTGATAAAATCCACCTGCTGCAACACAATCTCATGCCTATTTTTGTCCCATCTTAAGTGGGGAGGAAAATAAAATGCCATCAGTCCAGAGGGAGTAAAGGTTGTGTTCCTTTCCCTTGATAACAGTGGGAAAGGAGCAGCTCGCCACGCGGGATTCGTTGGCATTCCGCATCATAAACACACTCCCTGACGCATGGGCGTGATTGTAACGAGCACTGTACAGAAATGACACTGCAATTCAGGAGCAGGGCCAACGGCAGGGATGGAGTTCAAAGCCCCGCCGCGCTCGCTGGGCCCGTGCTGGGTTTGCTGGTTTGTTTTGAGCCGCCTCTCCGCGCCCACGAGAGCCGGGATGGCCCCGAGGGTCGCCCCGGCTGAAAAGCATCGGCGGTGATCCCCGCTGACCTTTCCTTCTGATAGCACCCCCCTGCCTTTTAACACGGGCCTGAACCGAGTCAGAGGTGAAACAGATAAATGACTGAAGATCCAAATGTTTTCTCAACAGGCAAGTTCCCACATGCTCAATTTTCTTTTCCTCCACGAAGAACAAGAAGGGGGGGGGGGAATTGCAAGTGATTAGCTAATGAACATCTGGTTTGCTTTATTTGGGCTTCCTTGCAGCCAGGAGTTGCATTTACTAATTTTTATTTCCTACTTAAAACAGAAAAAGGAGCTTTTTTCTTTTTTTTTTTTTCTTTTTTTTTTCCAAAGCCTGTAGAGGATAAGCTCCTCACAAGTGTGGCCATTCTTTCCACCACTATGATTACCTGGCCCACATGCCACGTCCTGTGTGGTTACCTTCTGCCCTGAACTTTTCATGTGGTTTGACATGTCTTTAATTTAGACAATCAGACCACGTCTAACCTGAAACAAAAACACTCTTTGGAGATGCTGAGCCCTTTTTGAATCCTACAGATGTCAACCCAGCGGCATGCGATGGCAAACTGTTAATTATATGTGTAAAGAGGGTCGATGGTAATTACACACTAAACACAAATATTATCTGATGTAAATATAGACTGATTGTGATCCTGCACTGCTGACTGCTAAAAATAGCTGATTTAAGGCCCAGCTCTGCACTGACTTTGGATTTGGGCAGTGCCATGGATTCGGGTTGACTTGCCTGTGCTCACTTCAGCTCCTGAATTCATCCCTACTTGTTTATTTTCCAGGGTTTTCACAGAACTGAACATTCAATCCCGCACATGAATAAACAGAGATGGGCTTTATGAACAACCAAACAGGGAGTTGGAGAACTGCTCTCCTTCCACCTCACAGATATCCAGTTTTCCAAGAAGGCTTAAGCCCTCACCTGAACTTGCCCAACCCTTTCAGAGCATTTCAAGCAGATTCCCAAAATCCGTTGCAGTTTTGAGGAGTTACAGCCTTTCTTGGCACAGTCAGTTCATTTCAGAGGCAACTATAGGACTGAATTTCACTGTTGTTTACTGCTGCCCAGCGCTGAACCAGGGGTTAAGGAAATAAATTGCCAGCCATAAAAACCTTTAAAAAACATGGTTTACTTTCTTCCTCCCACTCCCATAGATTTACCTTACGTTTACTTTTCCAGGCTCACTCCAGCCTGTTTTCACTGAATTCATAAAGCCCTCAAGCCTCGATGGCACATTTTTACTCAGCAGACTGAACTCCAAAATTATTGAAATGGCCACTTATGGCAAACCTTGGGAGGCAGATCCAGAGGGAAGCTGCAGCAGTGTAAATCCAGAGGGACACTCACGTGTAACTGATATCATACCCTGCCCCATTTTATCACCCCCATCTTTATCGTTCCACCAACTTGTTCTCTAGAGAAGGATCATAAACCCACAGGTAATTGCAGGATGGCCACACAGACAGTAAAAAGAAAAAGCCTGCAGATGGGTAGTTCAAAGAGAGATTTCCCAAAAAAACCCCCCACCAAACCACTGAGAGGAGCCAAGCTGGGTCTCATTTGCTGTACCGAGCATCTCTAAGTTTGTTTAAAATCAGCAATAGCTGCAATATGCAACGCCTATCAAAATCAGACATTCACCCGCAACTGTGGCTTTTGAAAGACATGATTTACTCCAGAACTGAAGAAGAAATAACAGGGCTTTTAGACAGACTAATAAATGTATGGTCCAGAGACTTTTCCAGTAGTATATTTATTGTCCAAGCCCTCCAGTCAGCAGCACACTTAATTTTAAGCACATGCTTAAGTGCTTTACTGAACAAAGCCTAAATGTGGACCCACCAGGCAGCTCAAGGAAAGCACTTTCACATTATTCATCCTGTGTATGATAGCAACTGAGTTTCTTACCACTACAGGCACAATCTGAGCTTAGCATCAGCTCTTCCCTTTGCAGCTGGAATCCAGCAGATAACACAGCAACCTTGGAGAGCAGGAAGGGTTTTCCTTGCTTCTCAGCCACTCCCATATGACCTCTGGATGATCCAGCCTGGAGCCCTGTGTTGCATGGGACAGATGGTGGTACTGACACACAGAAAGGTAGAGGAGGCAGGATTAGGCAAAGCTACAACAACCACACTGTTTTATGCACCTGACAGTGTTAATACATGTCTGACAAGGTTAGAGGCTCCCCAAAGTCTGAATATTGCTCAGCATCCCACCTACCCCAGCTACATAGTTTAGGAGACATGGAAAAGATCCAGGGTGACCACACATTTTACAGACATGTAAAGTGCTCCTTGCCTGGTGAAGGCACTGGGCTAATTCTACTCCAAGGCTTGTGTCTGGAAAAGGGACTGCTGGTACCTCTGCAACCTTTAAAAAAGAAAGGAAAAGTACTGATGATATATTGTTTTATAAGGTGTGTGGTATTGAGTGTAATCTGGGTCAATCAGAAAAGGGCAGGGCTTGTTTTGATAAATCATCTGTGTAAGTCAGAAGAGGGCAGGGCTTGTTTTGATAAATGTTCACCCACCGTGCATCATAGTAAACACTAGAGAAGCCACATAAAATTATCTTTAATTGAAGGGTGGATTTCCAGGTATCCACTTAGATTACATCATGTTCTAACCTTTTTCTGCTTTCCTGCTCTCTTCTATCAGATGATGTCTAGTAAGGGTTGAGCTTAGCTTTCCCTGTGCTGGGAGCAGGAATTAGGTCTCTCTCCAATGCCTGGCCACGTATTTGCATAAAAACTGCTAAAAGTGAATATTTTTGAGATGCTTTTGGATTTGGGTGAAACTGGGCTGTGGATAGAGAGTGATGGGGGCTAAAAGCAGGGCCCCACAGACCTATAGAGCCATACAGAGCACGACTGCGCACATCTTTCTTTCCCTCTAGAAAATCAAGTTAAAAATTATGTCCAAAAATGCAGGTTTGTCACACTGCAGCCTCTCTCTCATGTAACACAAGAATCTGTGACACATCTGACACGTGGCTGTGCTTGGAGGACTTGGCTGTGGCAAAGTCCACGCCGGACTCCACTGATGTGCACCAAAACACCAGCTCTCTAAGTTCACAAACAGGTTCAGAGCCTGAACTGCAAGGGCAGATCTTTTTCCCTGAGCCAGCCACAGCCAGCAAGCCAGACCTGCAGAAATCCTCTGAACATTCCAGCGCCAGCATGGACCCCTGCGGAGCCAGTCTGAGCTTCCTGACCATTTTCCCTGTTAACTTTTAGAGACCCCCTCTGGAGCAGTCTGAGAGTCCCCAAAGAGTCACCAGCTATAAACCACAGCTCTCTGTGCTTCAGAGCTCATTTCCAGCTGCCTCTGCTCTGCCCTGGGTTTGAAGGCCAGGAAAGACATGGAGGCTGCTCAACGTACCACACACTCTGCCTGAACTGAACTTCCAGCCTTCCTCCCACAGGTGAGCAGCAATTCCAGGGGACAAACTCCCCAGGACCATAACTATGGGATGGGGATGTCAGTTCTTTCCAGTCTAACTGGGAGCTCCAAGGGCAGGCATGGTGTCCTGCTCCTCCCCTTCCTTGTGGGCTGAAGACAAAAGGTTTGTTGCGTTCTAAAGCTGTTGTAAGAGGCAAGGAGCAAGTTGGTAGCTTTAACAGCCAGTAAAATGTCATCCACCAACACTTGCATCCATGGAATCATTTAGGTTGGAAAAGCCCTCTAAGACCACAAAGTCCAACCATTCCCCCAGCGCTGCCAAGGCCACCACTAACCCATGTCCCCAAATGCCACATCCACATGGCTTTTAAACCCCTCCAGGGATGGGGACTCCAGCACTGCCCTGGGCAGCTGTGCCAGGGCTGGACAACCCTTCAGTGAAGAAATTTTCCCCAATATCCAATCTAAACATTCCCTGGTGCAACTTGAGGCCATTTCCTGTCCTGTCCCTTGTTCCCTGGGAGCAGAGCCTGACTCCCACCCCTGGCTCTCCCCTCCTGTCACGGGGTTGTAGAGAGTGAAAAGGTCCCCCCCACCCCAAGCCTCCTTTTCTCCAAGCTGAGCCCTCCCAGCTGCTCCTCATCAGACTTGCGCTCCAGACTCTTCCCCAGCTCCACTGCCTTTCTCTGGACATCCAGTTTAAATGCAGGCAGAACAAGGACAGCACAGAGGTACATGCACAGGTTTAACAAGGTCATTGACTAAATAAATGCAGGGGAGGAAAAGCAACACGAGCCCTGGATTGTCATTACTGTATAGCTGAAGCTTCTCTCCCCCTGCTCCAACATGCACAGACCAGGTCACTTTCTGCATTGCCCACACACCTCTGAACCACACGGACAGGGGGGCTGAGACTCACAGAACTTATCAGACATCACCTCCCAGCACAGGAGCTCCCAAGGCCAACTCAGTAAAAATCATCCTGCTGGTTCTGATGGCTTATGGATCAGTGCTCTGTTTGGGCTGGAAGGGACCCAGCATCCAGGCAGCAGGGCCAAGGAGCCATCCCACAACTCCCAACCCCCCATTAATGCCTGAGAAACTTAAAGATTTGCAGAGTTTACTTGCAAAGCCTTTTAGAAGCAGAGATGAGTAAACAAGAGTGAAAAGTTAAACAAAGGAAATACATTTATGCTTGTACTGTTCTCAAGTTTGTGCAAACAATCCATTTCTAAAGCTGTCACTGACACTCCTGGCACGTTCTCATTCTCCAGCTCAGAGTCATGCTGGAAACTGAAATCAGAAGCATTTCTGAGATGCTTTGGGCAAAATACCTCCCTCAGCTCCACCACCCAAAAATCAATGGAGTTTGCTGTGGCTACAGAGCCACGGCAACATCCTTGTGCATGGACTGGTCCTGGAAGAAGAGGGAGAAGAGTCTGAACTTCTACGGCCACGGCAGAAGAAACTGGAATAGCGTTATCCAAATGAGTTATGAAGATCAGTTTAGGAAATAACAGCAGGAAATCATCAGGCAGAGCAGGAATTAGAAAATATTATTTTCGAGCTTGTCAGGCAGTAAGTGGATCTGCCATAAACGTAACCTCTTGCTCATGACTTGACCCAGGGAAGGAGACATGGACAGCCTGCTCTCCGCCAGCACGGCCCACCAAGCTCCACGTAGCAAGGGAGGACTCTCTGCTACACCCAAGCGAAGGGTCAGCAAAGCCACAGCTTCCCAAACTGTGTCTCGGAAAGTGGGATCTGGGTTCATTTCCAAGGGAAAGCCTGCACAAGCTCTGCCTCAGCTGGGAGGCAGCACAGTTGCCATCCCGACGCCTCCTCACCCTCTCTCCTGCCCTCCATTCAGCTGCACGAGACAGCACGTTTAACAGCTGAGCCCTCTGGAGCAAAGCCTGCCAAGTTAATTTCTAGCTTTGAGATGGTTACTGGTAATTGTAGGTAATTTCAAATATAATTGCAATCGAGTTGAAAAAGCTCTGTTTGCAGTGTTTATGCTCATCACTCTAATTTAAGACCCAGAATGCTGGATACGCCGCTCTTCAATACACACCCATTTTTCATCTTCCTGATTTTACCACGAGCGATCATAAAAACAGCCCCAGCAAACCACAGTCTGCAATGCAAAGGCAAATGTTGGGGAAGCTGCGTATAAAGTTTCAAGCAGAGCTGCTTGAAGGTTAACGATGGAACATGTTAATGATTATCAAATAGACAAGGAAAGCCACAAAGCACTTCCAACACAGAAAGGCAAGAGCGCCCCAGAATAAATGGTGGCTAACCTTGCTTGGAATAATACTTCTCTTCAAAGTCATGGAACTGCTGCATGTCACAAATATGTCCACATGTCGTTTTAATACAGGAATAATTACCCATGCCATGTTTGTTAGTGGAAAAAGCAAAGGTCTCCTATTACTTACACATAATAAAACCTGCATTGTTTACCATGAGTGAGTTATATGAGACTGGCAATAAATAAGTGTTGTAACAAACTTTGGTGCCCAGGCCTGCAAACTGTTCTTAATATCTGCAGTTTGGTAGCACCAAGAGGCCCTGCTAAAAATCTGTGATTCTGAGCCTGCTGCAGAGGAGGAAACTGCCCCTGTCCTGAAACACAAAAAATATGCTATAGGTAGAGTGAAAATATTCAACCTCCTGGGCAGGGTGACTTCAAAACATGCAAGTATTTGCAGAAAGCTCATCTGAGAGGAACACACTGCAGGTGGCCCTTCTGCTCCCTCTGGGATGCGCCCCATGTGTGCAGCCAGATGGGTGGAAAGCAGGAACCAAACCACCTTTGGTTCTGCTCTCAGCACTGAGTAGATACTGCCAAAGAACTGTGACAGGCAAAGCTACTCCTGTGTGTTACTACCCACAGACTGGGGACTCCACATGACCAGTTTAAACGCTGGGATACCCCCCTGAATTTAAAACCAACAGCTGTGTGCTGGCTTATGTACACTTCAGATACCCGGGGTTTAAAAAACACATTTGGGTTTTCTATAATTGACAAAGCTACTTTGGAGTTTTAAGCTCTTTGGTGGATGAAGTTGTAGAGCATCCCAGAATCCCAGAATGGTTTGGGCTGGAAGGGACCTTAAAGATCACTTGGTTCCAACCCCACTGCCATGGGCAAGGAACCTGTATCTGCCAGACCTGTGCATGCGTCAGAGTATCTCTGGCCATACCTCCATCCAAAGGTGGTATCTGCCAATATGGGTCTGCTTGGAAAAAAAAAACACAAAAAACCAAACCAAAACTTTTAGTTTGATCTACTCTCAACAAACAAGACACTTAAAGGAACTATTGGAAGCCGCAACTACTCAGAAAATTATTTGTTTTCCTATGAAAAATTCATAGGAAAATTAAAAATAAAAAACCTTTTTCTTAACATTTTCCTACTTTTTGTTTTAGAATTAAAAAGTATCTTCTCTTGAACTGCTTTTGTTGTGCTTTGGCAGCCATTGAACCATTTGAGAACTGTTGCAGCAGAAAATTACCCATCCAGCTCTTTGGAGAACATCAATCCCACGAAGATTTGAGTCCTTCCTTATTTTATCACAACTCAAAAAGCAATCCCACGAAGATTTGAGTCCTTCCTTATTTTATCACAACTCACAAAGCAATCCCTCGCTGCAGAACAAAGTCTGAAATGCTGGACTTAAGGAAAAACCTCTGTGTGACACATCTGAAGCAAACTTCCAAACCTTGCTTTAGGAATGAAATGGACTTATTTTAACTTCCCGGTAAGTTGCTTTATATAGCAAAGGAAGCAGCTGTGGGATTACTGGGAATGCTATGCATGTTCTGTAGCTGAGCACCACCTGACCCGAGCCTGACGTTACCCCAGGCACTGTTTGCTGCTCCTTCATTCACCCCAAGAAAAGCAGGGCCATTCTCCTCCTTATTTTGGTTCCTTCACTTGAAGAATAAGGAGTTTAGGACAGTTTAAGACCACCACCTTAGGCTTGAGTGAAGTCCCTTGTTGGATGGAAGGGTTTACTAAAGACAAGGGGCTTTAAGGAAAAACTAATGAACAAACTGAAAGAGAAAAATTCAAGCAAGCTGGTTTTAGGACAGCCTTGCAAGTGTACAAGGGTCCTCCAGGCTTCTGCAGAAGGAAGCCCAAATTCATGCCCCAAAATAATGCCCCGACCTCACAGGCATCAAACCCATCCTGGTGAGCTCTGCCCTTCCCCAGCCTCTTGGCAGGAGGTGTTACACCCAAAACACCACTTAACCATCTGGTTAATGAGGAAAGAGGAGAAGGTGAATGATTTACACTCAGGAGTAATGTTGAAGCACTTCACTGTCACCGAACTCCAGTTCCTTCTCTACAGGAGCAAACAGCGATGATGCCACAGGAATGGAAACTCCAGCTCCTGACAATTATTTTGAACTCTGTTCTTTCAGACTTTCAAAGTCTTTGCTGTGCTATCTGTGACTGTAACATCATATAAGGCTTCACAGAAGAGACAAACTAAGAGGGGGCCTCAGAAACATGGTAATCAAAGGCAGCTGCACGCAAGACATTACACCTAAGCTCTAAGAATAACCATTAATTGCTCATGTGGGTCCAAAAATTAGCTCACATGAAAAATTAATACCTAAATGAAGACTAATGAGAGGCTGGCTAAGTGTAAGCAGAAAAATAAATAACAGTCAGGGAGAAAATTTTAGGAGGCTGATTCTGAGTACCTGGAGCAACCACAAGTGATGGTGAAACGGAGACTATGAAGTCTGATCCTTCAGGCAGGGCTGGGCGTGTTTATCAGTTCAGTTCAGGGGTCACCTTCACGTTCTTTAAGGGTGCCTGAAACAGCCTGTGGTGTTATTCAAGTGGAAAGGGCAGAAGGACCAGTGAGGTAAACCAAAGCCTTACCCTGGGAGGACTCTGCAACAAGTTAGCAAGAAAAAACATGGAAAAGGGATTTTTTTTCCTGCCAGTAGCGTGCATACTGAATGCCCCAGAGATACACCTCTGGAAAGGGAGAGCAGTGCTTTGAGCTGACTGTCTTCAGCTCTTCCTTTTGTATTCCCACCCTTACAGTACATGTTGTCTTCCTGTCCAGGCTAGAGGCACTGCTGCATAACCCACGACCCAAAGAATAATCTTGGTCCATCCACAGGAGTCGAAGCAAAGCAGAAAAAAAACAATTCCGAGTTCACCCATCCCCTGGGCCCACATCTTTGCCCAGGCTGGCACTGGCTTTAGGTCATGGGGATAAAGCCAAATTTATAAACTTGGTGGTCAAGACAAATTTGAAGCTCCCACGCCACCAAGCTCTCAAAAGAAAGGCAGGAGGGATCTGAACTTACTGTGAGGGGCACAACTCTTCCCCTTCTAAGCTATGGTAAAATGCAGTCGGAAATTATCCCACCCCAGGAACTGCTGTTACTCCTCCCAACAGCTGGTACAGCAGCAAATATAAGACTGCACTTCTTGATCTCGGGGTAGCAATTAGACCTGAAAGGTGGTCTCACGTTTTGCCCTTCACAGCCCAGCGTGGCCGAGGCAGCAGCAGCTCAGGAGCCCCAGCGTGCCTCGCTGAGCAGTGCCTTGTGTTGCTCTTTGGGGGCTGATGGCACCTCAACACCCCGGGATGGGAAACAGCCCCCTCTCCATGTGCGTTTGTTGGGATCTGTCAGCCAGATGTCTGGGAGGGAGGTGGCACGAGATAATCCCATATCAAGCTCGTTTCAGTGAGATCTCACTCTTCCATGGAGAAGTATGAAGCCAGCCAGGGCACCTTGTGCTTCTCGTGGAACCTTCTCGTCTCAGTTCTGCCATTTGGTCTGTAAAACAGGGAATGGGTAATGGATGGGTAATCCCCAAGGAGCACCAGTCAAGTTCCCAGACTTATTTTTCGAATGCTTTGCATTTCACTGTGCAAGTTGGAACACCAGCAAAACGACCTTTCTTGGTAGCTGTTCTTCTATTCCTGGAACTTGGCAAAGGGACATTCAGTGATGCTGGAGATGCTCTGGCGTTCCACAGGCTAATAGGCAACACTAAAACTTGGAAAAATGCAGCTAATGCAAGGCCAAGGAAAAATATTTCTGGCCATGAAGATCAACCTTCGCCTTTGTAAAATGCCTGTCAACGACAGTATTGTTTATTATTACCGACTATAGTCCTGCTGGTACTTTTGAGCTGAGAACTGGTTCTGATTCATATTTTATCTGCGTTGTTCTGCATCACAAACCTCCATCTTCTTGCCTACTGCTCCAGTGAGGAAACTTAACTCTAGTATTCACAATTAATCCATTGTATGTGGGATCCTCTATTCATCTGAAATCATGTCGCAAAAAACATAATCTCAATAACTTGCCCTTGGGATTTTGGTGTTGGTCAAAATTTTCCAGAGTATTGCATAAAGACACTTGAATTATGGTTTGATTTTAGCTGATTCCTGTATCTGTAGATCCAAGTACTTGTATTTACTGTGAACTTTGAGACACCTGATATAGTTGCTGTTTCTCATGCAGTGACTGAAGCTATGAAAGATAAAGGCTCTTTCCAAAACTCCTACAATTTGATTCCTTCTCTGAAGTCACATTAGTACCTGTACTGTTAAGCATTTCATTTCTGGGCACTGTATTCTAAGAAGGGACTCTTGTGGTCCCTTCCAACTCAGGATACTCTATGATACTATGAGTTCATTCGCTTCAAAGACTGAAAAGCAAAAAGGAATATAATTCCTGGCTAATCAAGTTAAACACCTTTGTTTGAACATAAGCTCTCTGCGCTGAGGAACTGTATTTAAAACGAAATTTTAAACTCAAGCACTGCCAATTAAGGAAAGCAGGTATCTCACTACAGCTCTTTCAAGTTATGTCTCATGATGGGGTCTTTAATTACAGCATCATTTCAGAGCATTTTCACAGCTCTTATTCACACAGAGAGCAGTGTTGAATGAGCAGCTACTAAATATTTTGCTCCTCTCACAGTGCATGCTGCCTCTACACCTTCTTTTGCAACCCAAATCCTGTTCTGAAGGCAGGATTAAAAATTTCTCTTTAGGTTTTCCTAAAGAGCATTTCAATGGAAGATACGGGTGCTTTTCAATAGTAATCGATCATGCTGCAAAATGGGAATCATAGAATCACAGAATTGATTCGGTTGGAAAAGACCTCCGAGATCATCAAGTCCAACCCTGGACAAGTGGCCCACTTCCCATTTTATAGTCCTGGAGCTGAGGCACAGACAAGAGGTCAAAAGTGCCCGTTCATTTTCAGAGCCCAATTCGATACGCCTTGGGTGTGATTATTCACGGCCCTTCACATTAGATACTGCTTTATGCATCCAAAATCCTGCTCCTGTTGAACAACGTGGCTGCTGGGGGTGCTGTGCAGGAATCTTGCAGACAATTACCACATGACTGGGAGAATGGGAATTGCTCATCCAGACATTTCTCCCATTTACAAAACAAGGCAGTGGTCTGAGGGCAAAAAGGCTCATGGAGATACAATTAAAGGTCTCTATCCCGTTGCAAGGGAGCACATCAAGGGCAGCTTTATGCTGATATTTCCTTCACAGTTTGGAGAGTTGGTAGAAGGAAAATTTTGGGTTGGCCCTTCAGATTTGCACATGCTCCGGTTTCCAAGGGAATGGGTTTGTGGGTATTTTATCACAGAATATGCTGAGTAGGAAGGGACCCACAAGGACCATCAAGTCCAACCCTCATCCCTGCACAGCACCATCCCCAAGAGTCACACCACGAGCCTGAGAGCATTGCCCAAACGCTTCTTGAGCTCTGCCAGGTTTGGTGAGACTGTTCAGACAGACACAGTCTTGAGACTGCTGAGCAACTGTGCACCTGGGCTTGTGCCCGTGCCCATAGAGGAGAAGCCATGTGTGGGATGATCCATTTCTAGCTGAGTCCTAAAAACTTTCAGGGATGAAGAGTTCCCTCCTTTCCCCCTTCAACAGCAGCCTGTTTCAGTCTTGCATTTGCCAGGAGAAAAGGTTTCCTTAATGTCCAACATGAACCTTCCTCACTGCAATCCGTGGCCTCTGCTCCCTTATTGTATGACCTGCCTCTGCCAAGAGGAGTTTGATCCCATCATCTTTGTAGCTGCCCTTCAAACACTTGTGTTAAATCTCCTCTTCACTTGGCCTCAACCCTGAATGAAAGCAACCAGGACTTTCTGTCCTTTCTCCAGGGCCCAGACACACTCTTGGCCCAGAACAGGGCCCTCATTCTTTCAGGGTTAAGGCCAAGCACCTGCACAACCATCCCAGACCTCCCATGTGAGTCGCAGGCTGAAGTTTCCCTTCCATGCAGGCAGCTGGGGAGGGTTGTTGACCTCTTTGATATGGACTGGGGACACAGCCAGAGTCGGCATCAACAGAGGAAAATCCACATCAGAGTGGGGGGTTTTTTTGTGAGCAGAAAAGGCAAAAAACAGTCTCTGATGTGTAACTTCAGTGCCCTTCTGTGCTGTAAGGCCTCTAGGACAGGGAGAGTGATGGAGGCACCCCGAGTGGCTTCCCAAGACCATGGACCAGCAGAGATACCACCCCGTTAACCACTAAGAACCTCAAAACAGCCAAAAAAGCCCCTTTCTCCAGGTGCCATTACATCCTGGGAAACCTAAGCAGAGGCACCCAGGTAGGGAGGGAGTTTGGACCAGGTACAGCCAGAGAAAAGGCCGAGCTGGCTGTTAACCTCTGACAGACAGCCTGTAATATACCTGACACAGAAAACAAACCAGGTGGTGCCACTGCTGGGGAAACACAGACACAGCGGGGGACTGGGAGTGCAGGAGGGGCAGAGAGGGAAAACATGAGCGGGGGGAAAACCGAGAGGGCAGGAGTCGTTAACCCCTGATAGCAAGTATAAAGTATTTTACTCCCCGTCCCATTCATTAGAGCGTGTCAGCTCCAGGAGGACTGCATCCATCCCCGCACATAAATCCAGCAAGTTTCTCTTTTCAAAAGGCCAGACGCTGCCTTTGCCACGGCAATCCAGCTGTCTGGCCGGCTGCCTGCCCTGCACCAGGGCTGCCAGAGCTCAGCTGTCACAGAGGAGAGGAGGGCAGCCCTCTCCCTGGGGCTCCCGGCACCCTCTGCATCCCCACAGCCCAGGGAAACGGGATGTCCCCAAGGGCCACCATGGTCCTGTCCCTCTAGCTGGGAATGCCAGCCCATGGGCAGGAGCAGCTCATCCCCACCTGGCAGAGACCACAGGCATTCACAAGCTCTACAGCACAAGCAAGGCACTAATTCACAGAAGCTCAGAAGAAATCCAGAGCAACCTTTGTAGGACTGATTTCACATCCAACATCAGGCCATCCAGTATTTCAAGAGCTGTATGAAAAAGAAGGGAGAGTGGTTTCTTGTACAGGCAGTTAATGACAGGACTAGGGAATGGCCACTGGTGATAGAGGGAACGGTTTTAAACCAAAAAAAAGAGATATTTAGATATTAGGAAGAAATTCTTCCTTATGAGGGTGGGCAGGCCCTGGCACAGGTTGCCCAGAGAAGCTGTGGCTGCCCCTGGATCCCTGGAAGTGTCCAAGGTCAGGTTGGACGGGGCTTGGAGCAACCTGTGCTAGTGGAAGGTGTCCCTGCACATGGCAGGGGGTGGAACGGGAAGAGCTTTAAGGTCCCTTTCAACCCAAATCGTTCCATGATTCTATGATTCCATTATCAGGGCTCCAACACAGTCCTCTCAGCAACAACAAAGTGGAACTCTGATCCCCTCTGCAGAGCCACATCCTTCACAACCCTAAGGAACAAATCTCTTTTATAACCCACGCTTAGATCAGGGGACAATGTTGAGAGAAAGGACTATGCTGAGTAACTTGCATCTGCTGCTGCTTTGGAACTTCTCTCTGCACTTCCAGCTTGAGGGGACACACTGTACCCCCATCCTGTCCCATTTCTGAAAGTTGCTCAAACCACCAACCAACCAACCAAAGCTTTGGGAAATGCAGGAAGCAGGTCTGTCCTCGAAATCTTACCTGAATTCAGGTTAAAAACCTAGTGATTCCAATAAAAGAACCAGGGCACAAAACCAAGCTAATTTCAACACATCTGTCTGCGGTTAAACAACATTATTTTTCTTTGTGAGAACTTAGTAACATCGGGAAAGTTGGAGAGCCTTCCTGGGGCTGAGGTATTACAGGGCATCTTGTATACCTTGGCATTGTGTGGCTTTCCAGGACATCATTTTAACACTTCACAAATCAGGCTTTATGGACATTCTTCTATCATAAATCCATTGCAAAGCAAACACAGAAACTCCAAGCTGCACGTAGCCAGGTAAACTGTACGGAAGATCACCAGCGAGCAGAACGGCTTTAAAATGTACGAACCATAAAAGCATTTTCGGTGTTTTATGATGGCAACATTTCTTTTAGGGCCTGATCCAGCCTCCTTTGAAGTCAAATGGAGTCTTTCCATTGACATCAGTGGGTGTGGGATTTGTCTCACAGCAACTTATACCAATGAGAACAATATTTTGCTCTGAAGTCATCACTTTCTGCCATGGATGTTTTGAAAACAGCTCGTCACCTGACAATACACCCCGAAGGTACTGACAAGTCCGTGTGTTTTCATTATTTAAAAATGAGCCTCGGTGACGGGCTCAGCTGTTCAGGGAAGGTAATATTTTTCCTACCCTAAAGTAAATTAGCAAAATCTTCTTCGAGCTGTAACTAAAACACAAGGGCACAGCTGCCCTGGAGGAGTACAAGGGCTCTCAATGTAAACTCCACCGATATCATCACCATCAGAAGGTCATAAAATTGATTGATTATAAATACAGTCCTCATTTGTTTACAGCCCGCATTTTTGAGTCCCGGGTAATTAGCACATTAACCATCTCCCCAAGTGAACGCTCACAGGTGCCGCTCGGCGATGGCCAGAGTGGGAAGGCGCTCCAGAGGGGGAGGCTCGGCACAGACGCATTAGGGCAGGGGAGGGGAGAAATGTCAATTATGCAAGCGCTGAGCTTACCTGATCGCACCCACCCGGGAGCCAAGGGCGTCAGGGGGCATTGCAATGACCTGTTAATTTCCTTCGCAGGTAAAGGAGCACCCCAAAAAAATGAGAGCCACGCCAGCAATGCGCCGGAGATCCCTTCGCGAACCCTGCGGCTCAGCGAGGTCTTTTAAGAGTCTTTCCCCTCCGCACAAGCCAACAAAAGAAAGATAAAGATCACCCTATTTGCGCTAACTGGTACTTAGTTCCTTTGAGGCACACTTAAAATAAACTCCGTTTCGAGTTCCCCGAGGTTTTCGGCTGTAAAGGAGCCCCTTTCCTCGGCTCCAAGGTCACGAGCACTCGGAGCTCGGGCCGCGAAACTTCGGAGTCGCCTTCTCTTTGTAGGGCTGGATCGTGCGCTGCGGCTCATTAGGCACCGAAACCACCGCGGAAAGGGGGTTTAATGCTTTACTCCCAGCGAGATCTCTGGAGTGGGTGTGCGTTGAAATGCTAAGGGGAGACAAACAATTCCTCTTCCCTGTCCTCCACAGTATTTTGGATGCATCTCGCGGGCCGAACCTTCAGCCGCTGTGGCTGGGTTGGAGCGAGGCAGGTTATTCCCAATTCCGGACTCCTGAAATTTAACAGCATGCCAGAGAAGTTATTCACGAATATTCTTGGTTTGAGATGGTTTAAAACTCTATGGCGAACTTCCAGATTTTTTTTCCCTGTCCTCCACCGAATTTTGTAGCTGGGCCAAGGTAAGAGCCACAGGATTCACCAACCCACTATCTATGCGATATCCGCCCTGGCATTTACACAGTTTTACAGCTCAATTCTCTCAAAATATTCCCGCTGGCATGACTTGCTGCAGAAGTAATTTAGAAATCTCATACCGGCATTTCTTTTCATCCCTGCAACATGAGCGGCAAGTGAGCAAACAGTGAAGTCGCTGGCATAGCTGATATTATCTGTGCGATGAAAAGGAGAATCTGCTTTACTTTTGGGGGGTATTTCTGTTTATGCTAACAGCGTTCTTAATTGGAAATATTTTGGAGAAGAACTGCTTCTCCTCATGTATATGAAAAGCTACAGCAAAAAGCAACCCGAGAAGTGCCTCTAAACACTCCCAACACTGGTAGTAAATAATGCTAATAACCCTTAATTATGGGTCTTATTTAATTCCTGTTGCCAAGTGCCATGAATATAAGGGGCTCAATGATAGCAAATTAGCTTTAAAAATGTTAATGGAAAGTTGTTAGTGCTGAAGGCTGTTTTTCGCCCTTCTGGCAGGAGGGAAACTTCTCCATTAAGATTCCTCTCCAGCCCAGTTGAATCCACAGGTCACCCATTCACTTTTTAGACTCTCACACCTCCACACACCCAGAGACCCATTTTCAGTGTAAGGCAAGAATATTTTAGTCGCTTTACTCCCCAGGTTTGTTTCGTTTACGGTTGGACTCGATGATCTTGGAGGTCTTTTCCAACCAAAATGATTCTGATTCAGTGATTCTGTATTTTGGACGACTGAATATTCCTTATGCAGTCGCTTGACTTTGCACTAACTCTACACCCCTCAGGACACACAGCAGCCAACCCCTGAGCTTGGCTCATTTTAATCTCTTTTGAGCTCAAGAAGGCAAAATTTCCCCATAATGCTTATCCAAAGAACTACGACAAACATTACAGGTGCAGAATATCCAGCTCCCTCCTCTGAGGAATTTACTGTTTCACAGCGTTCCTGCGTCCTGGGCATGACACCTCCCTCTAAAACTGTCTCATGACCAAAGCACAGAAGAGGAGATCAAGCAAATGATTTAATGTCTTAACATTTGAAATCGCTGGGATTTTTATACTCGAGCCAGTTGCCCAGCTAAAGCCCATAAACACAGCTTCAGTGGAAAATGTGATGTGCCTGGTCAGATGGGGTTCCTGTAGCAGAGATGACCCAGAAACGTGAGCGCAGCGATTTTTCAGCCTGCAGGTGAGAATCTTTACTGAACCAAATGGTACAAAGAAGGGCAAAAATTAATCACAGAATATCCTGAGTTGGGAGGGACCCACAAAGGATCATCCAGTCCAACTCCTGGCCCTTGCACGGGACAGCTCCAACATGTGCCTTGTCCAAACACTCCTGCAGCCCACCACCCTCTGGGGGAAGAACCTTGTCAAGAGGAAAAGCTTTTATTCCTAAAGTTTCCCATTCCCCCACCAGCATCACCTCCATCACCTGCGCTAACATTATTCCTTCTTACAAATTTAGCTTCAGATTTGATCTTTGCAAGCACCAAGCAAAACAGGAGCTAAGAGACAACCTCCCCCATTTATGTTTGCAAAAAAACCCCCGACCATACCTGCAATTTATCCCAGAAATCTCTCGACTGTCCTGTGTTTTGCTGCCATTCCCTAACATTTGTTTTTTTCACACTGCTGTCCTGCTGCACTTTGAGACTGGATGGTCACTTCATGTAAATTGTCACCTGCGCCGAAGTCACTGAGTCGAGTTGGTTTGTAGCACTCAAGGATCTAGTTCCTGACAGCTCGACTTTGGCAAAGAAAGGGCTGAACTGTGTTTTGCAAACAAGCAATGCAGTGAACTTCATTCTTTTTCTCTGTTCATGAACCAACATTGATTTGGTAAGAGATATTTGTTATTCAAGTGCTTGCTGGACAGCTTGGATCAACAATGGCTCATTCCAGAAACAGTTCATTTCAATTTCTTGCTGCTCATGGGGTGAGAACTGTCACCTAAATCAGATGGAGCTGATTCTAATCTTTGAGGGGATGAGTAAGCCTTTTAAAAATAGGAGAACAAAGGCTGATGAAGAACAAATATTCTTGTTCACATGTAAATGCAAGTACACACACAAAGGCCAACCAATTCCCAAAGTAGCATGCAAATAAAAATCTGTCCAGGCATAAACAGAGTTATCAAGGACACCAACAGATTCAGTCTGCAAGCCCAGCTGGAGTAAAAAATACCAGTGTCAAAGGGATTGGTGTAGCCACTTTAATTAAACTTCTGTCCCAGTGTCAATGAGATTTCAACCTCTAATTCCTACACTGACCCCACTAAACTGAGGCTGAATTAGTCTCCTCCCTGCACAGATATTAAGGCTTTCAGTGACGAAGTATTCAAGGCATCCCTTAGTAAAATGCAGGAATGCTTAATTACTCAGTGTTGCCATTTGCTTACATTTTCTTGTTGAGAAATTATCACCCTCAGGTTCCCACCTACCAGTCCATGTTATTTCTTTCACTGCTGGATTAAAAATCACTGCTGATACCTTTTAGTGATGGACACAGTGCAGTCAAGTACACTCTTCATCTCTTCTTTCAACACTCACAGGGGCTGTCTCACAGTACTCACCCAGCACCTTTCTCTAAACATTGGAGAGCTGAAGTGAACTTCAGGAAAAATATAAAATAAAGGTTGGACTTCCTATGAATTTCTTAGGGAGCAGAGAGATGAGAACATCAGGATGTCCACACACTCTGCAGTGCTGTGTGTGCAGGGTTTTCTCACTTCTCTTTCAAGCACGTACGCACAGGCAGGAAAACAAGGGATTTTTTCAAAGCTCTGCCACTTTAACTGCCTTATTAAAACATCTCTTCACATCCTGCAACCTCACTTACTACTCTATATTCCTCCTCTGCTGACACCACGCTCAGGACAGTCTCCTTGGCTCGAGAGTGAGCACGGCCAGCCAAGCCAAACTGACTTCAGAACGTTTTATGAAAATGTTAATATTGCTTTGTTGCATTACCAGGCAGATGTGAAGCCGTTCCCGCTTGGATTTCGACATCACAGCGCTGGTGCATCAGTGTCTGTGGCCTTGTGGAGCTCCTCATTACACTGCACTGGTGGGGTGATGTTATTGCAAACAAGCCATCGCTGCAGCTCTCACCTCATCACGAGCCAAATGAAGGAACAAGGGAAAGTACTACAAGAAGAAACCAAGAGTGAGCTGGAATTAATTTCACTGAAATAAATATTTTTGTAAAATCGGCTGTACAAGCTAAACTGTTACTGCATCACCCAGGAATGAAGGGTCACTTCTCCAAGGGGTAGGTCTTTTCTGTGGATTGTTCTAAGCCCATCGTGATGCTGCATCCTCACTACATTTTCTTTGGAATTAGGGGACAACATAAAGAACTTATTCTACAGCTTGGGATTGATATAAAAGCTCCTGAGCATGAGGTCAGCTCAGAAGTAGAGATCAAAGTTTCATAAATGGCTTCTCAGATACAAAGACAAATTTTACCTCCAGAAAACCACAGGATGCTTAAAGTCCCCTTTGAATTCCATGGCAGGTAACTCACTTAAACTGCCAGAATTACCAGAAAACACCAAATCACAGAATCACCAAATGGGTTGGGTTGGAAGGGACCTTAAAGATCATCTAAATCCAAGCCCTGCCATGGGCAGGGATGCCACTCACTAGATCAGGTGGCTCAGGACACCATCCAAATTCCCTTCTCAGTGGCATCTGAAACCAGGATATGCGCCTACAGAGGACCTTTCAGCTGGTGTAAACCAGATTATCTGCACAGATACCAAAGGGCCACAGCAATTTCTAGCCCTGGAGGCTCCGTCCTGTGCAGGTTCAGAGAGCTCCTGCAAGGGCTCTCACAGAGAACAGCAGTGGAGTTTAATATCCAGGTTTCCAGGAGCCACCTGGGAATTCCCCACTGTGCCCCTCAGCCACAAAGGTTACCCCGTCTTGGCCTAATTTAGCCGGTTGTGGTCTCCTCCGTGCAGGGAGAGGACATCCTTCTACAGACATTAGTGACTCACCCCCAGCCAGAACCTACAACTGGTGAGAAAATTTGTTGTTTCTGTCAGGGGAAGGCAATACAGTTTTGCCAAGTGCTTCCTTTGGTAACATCTTACACATTTTAATGTCACAGCTGCTGCCAAACCACTGGACCGTAATGTCCCCATAATGAGGTAGGGCTAAATAAGAACATCCAAATCACAAGTGTGCCCTCGAGCAGTGCAAAGGACCTCACTGTCCCTCCCTGGGCATTCCAGCCCTCTGCACATGTCCCCACAACTGATCCATAGTAGGCATCCAGCTTTTGATAAACACATTCAAGGCCACACCTGGAGTGTTGTGTTCAGTTCTGGGCCCTTCAGTTCAGGAAAGATATTGAGGGGCTGGAGCGGGTCCAGAGAAGAGCAACAAGGCTGGGGAAGGGACTGGAGCACAAGTCCTCTGGGGAGAGGCTGAGGGAGCTGGGGGTGTTTAGTCTGGAGAAGAGGAGGCTCAGAGGTGACCTCCTCACTCTCTAGAACTCCCTGAAGGGAGGTTATAGCCAGGTGGGGGTTGGTCTCTTCTCCCAGGCACTCAGCAATAGGACAAGGGGGCTTCAGCTCTGCCAGGGGAAATTTAAGTTGGATATTAGAAAGAAATTCTTTCCAGAGAGAGTGGTCAGGCATTGGAATGGCCTGCCCAGAGAGGGGGTGGATTCACCGTCCCTGGAGGTTTTTAAACTGAGATTGGACGTGGCCCTGAGTGCCATGATCTGGTAAAGGGGCTGGAGTTGGACCAAGGGTTGGACTTGATGATCTCTGAGGTCTTTTCCAACCCAATCAATTCTATGATTTTGTGATTCCAGTGAGTGGTAGGATCAGGCTCTTCTCAGGAGAGAAGTCCAAAAAACATAGAGGATCTGGCAGCTGTAATTCTCAGGTCTGCTCTTCCTACATTTTTCAATTAAAAAACCCAAACAAACAAAGTACACAACCGAAAATAATTATTGGTTTCAAGACAGAAAGGAAGGAAATGAGATTTTGCTGGACATACACTATCAAAGCCTTGCAGGAGAATTAAACAAATGAAATCTGCAGTAGAAGGGAGAGCAGAGCTCTGCTCCCTCAGTGCTGTTGTTTTGTGCTTCAGTATCTCCATCATCTCAAGGTGAGTCACCACTGTGAGGTCCACAACATTGTTTCTCAAATTGCTCACTTAGATCTGCATCTCCATCAGCATCTTGATTCTGTCAGGGCCCTGAGGGCGCTCCTGGCCCCTGCTGGGTTCCCCCCACAGCCCTGCCCGGGAGCTCAGCCCAAGGCCATCAGCCTGAGCTAAGTCCAGGTTTAAGCCACCCTAACCAGAAACCAGCCCACGTTGTCCCCCATGCCACTGACCTGAGCATGGGAGCAGGTGGGACACGTGGAGCAGGCGGCTGGAGGAAGGTGAGAAGGTCATCCCAACTCCTTGGAGCACCAGATTTCAGGGTGGAGAAAATCACATATGGAGTTTTTAGACTGTTGCTTTTTCCACACAGGTAGAAAAACAGATCTAGAAACCTTACTCTAGCTTAAAACACTTAACTTAAAACACAGGTTAAGCTGGGGGATGTGTCTCCCAGGAATGCCTTTTGTCACTACTTCAACTTTCACCAAAAAGGCTCATAGAAAGTCATCCATGAGAAGCAGCTTCTTGCACCAATCTCATTTTGGTAACATCAGAAAAGCAATTAGAATTATAGAAAAACCAGCACAGACCGCATTTCCCAGACTTGCACATGCACATTCACAATTTGCTCTGACATCAGGCTCAAGTTTCCCCAAAGTCATTATCGATGTTTCAGGTTTCAATTTTTCATTGCCCACTTTGGGGCCTGACTTTCAAAGAACAAAGAACTTCCTGAAAATCAGTTCCTGACATTATGGGCCAGTTGTTAATTAGGGATGCAGGTGCCTACATGAGGCATCTAATTTGGACATTTTTGCTTCCCCACTCTGAGCTATCGACTTCCTCCTCTGCCATCAGCTGCGTAACGCACAGAGCTGACATGTGCATCACCCAGAAGTTAAAAGTAGTTTCCAAAATGAAAATAAAACTTTGGAAATGATTTCCTGGCAAGTGCATTGAAAGCCTGCCTGCTACTGACGTGGACAAGATTTATTTTACTTTTTTGGTGGGCAAGATGAGTTCGGAAAGAGCGACTCCGATTAAAATTGCCCTGGCATTTAAGTGACATTTTGGCAAAACACCACGGAAACATTTGGTCACATCCTCTCAACGCTTAATTTCTTCCTTAAATGTGCTTTTTAATATGTCACAGTTGTTAAATTTGTAACAATAATTCCCTTGAGACTAAACAACAGTGCTTGGTATGTGAAAAATGAACAATACATTTACATCAGTAAACCAAGAGGAAATCTTAAACAAACATATCATTGAGAACCAATAGTTTGAATGTACCTTTATGAAATGCAACCATTCTGAGGGCTGATTTTAGCAGCAGGATGTCCTAATTAAACTCAACTAGAACACATGATGTCGTATTCTTTTCAGTTGTGACATAACTACTCAGATTCACTTCTTCTGATGGGTTTATTGCTGTCAGTCACTGTAAGGGAAGGCAACCAAGCACTTATATTCATTTTTAAACTTTCATTCTTTTTAAATGACCAGGAAAATCCTAGAATCAAATCTTCAGGACAAGTAATTAACAACTTACTTTATCTGTTGTGCAAAGCACTGAGGATGTTTCTAGGTCCTGTGTAAATGCTAAAACTCCTACTGACCTGTGTATTTCCCAACCAATATAAACAGCTTTCAGTATATCTGCATCTCCCACCAGGACTGAGCACTGTAGTCCCATCACAATGGGCTTTCTCCTCTCCTACACAGCAATCACTGTGTGCTCTGGTGGCAGCAGGACCATTCAGAATAGGAACCGATCCATTCGCCTTTTAAAAAATAAGCTCAACTAATTTTGGATTCTGGTTTCTAGTGCAGAAATCCCACCTTGCTTTTAGCCTTGAGCATTTCCTCAGACATCCTTTTGGCCTCGGTACGAGCGCAAACAGCAGCACAGTTCAACAGACACACTGGTGCACTGGGACTCAGAAGGTCAGGAACCAGCTTTGCCTCAAGCCGTGGCCACCTGCTTTACCTCTCAGTGCTCCTGCTCCTCTCCCACTCTGCATCTGCCTTGTCTATTTGAACTGGAGGCTCCTTAATGCGAATACCATCTTCCTGGAGTGGTGTTGAGTGCCCAACACCGGCGCCTTGACCTCTTTTGGGATTATCAAACATCTGTATTATAGAAAATAAGAGCACAGAGACAGCCCTTCCCTCTTGGCTTTGCTAATAGACGTGGGTATTTCAGCCACAACCTATCAGCCCTGTGTACTCCAGCCAGTGAATCCTCACTCCTCGTCCTAATAATGTCCCTCTCCCCACACAGCCCTCCATTCCTGCATCCTCCTCCCCTTCTCTATCCCCATGGAGAATTGTTTCTGGCCCATACATAGCTTTATGTATTTCATTATTACGATTTTATTATCCCCACCCAATTTCCCATCTCAAGCTCTATCTGCCCTTTCCCAGCCAACAGGCTCTATCCCATTACTCGTACCCACTCTCAGTTTCCCATCACTCATTAGTCCCCATCTCTCTGTAAGTCCTGTTCAGTTTCCTCGTGCTGTTTATTCAGGTATAATCTTGGAAGACTCTTTGCTCCAATCTTCCCTTTCCCCAATCCTTGTGCCAGCCCTGGCCCCCTCTGAATTGAAGTCATAGATTCCTCCTCTACATTTTCTGTCGTTTGATGACCCAGGAAAGAAGGGCAGAGGCAGAAGGAGCTCTAAAGCCAACCTGCATCTGAGGGAGACTGAGGGGAGATCTCATCAGGGCCTGCAGCTTCCTCCCGAGGATCAGACACCCATCTCTGCTCTGGGGACCAGGGACAGGACCCAGGGAATGGCTGGAGCTGTGCCAGGGCAGGGTTAGGCTGGATTTCAGGGAAAGGTCTTTCCCCCAGAGGGTGGTGGGCACTGACCAGGCTCCCCAGGGCAGTGGGCACGGCCCCAAGGCTGCCAGAGCTCCTGGAGGGTTTGGACAACACTCTGAGGGACAGGGTGGGATTGTTGGGATGTCTGTGCAGGGCCAAGAGTTGGACTGGATGGTCCTTGGGGGTCCCTTCCAACTCAGGAGATTCTATGACTTTCTGCACCTCCCTGCCAGAGCAACAACCTGGTGAGCTCCTGGAGCGCAGTTACACTTGGGGCAGGCCAACCCCTTCAGGATTGCAGCTGAACCTCCACCAAGATCTTCCAGTCCTGGGATTTGCCAAGGTGCAGGCAGATTTGTATTGGAAGAGCAAAAATACAATGTTCCTGGAAGCAGCAGGAGAAATACACTGGGGAGAAATGATGAAAGAAAAGCTTTTTGCTGTTCTTCTGAATGAAATTCCTGTACTCAGTCACCAAAGGAGTACCTGCTGCTTCTGGGCAGATATTTTAAGGCACTTGATTCATTAATTGCACTTCACCTGATAAGTTTCTGGGCCAGTACCAAAAATAACTGTACTCTCTGCTCAGACATATTTTGAATGGTGCCATGTGATGGTGGGGGGAAGGGAGAACATGCAATCCTGTAACCTTCAAAGCTCACAGTTCTTATTAACCAGCACTAAATGTCAAAGCCTTTCTAGATGAACCTGGCAAAGTTATCAAGAGAGTTCCATACTGGGAGTCCTACAGGAACAAACCCACTTAATGTTTGCCCACATCACCTCTGCTGGCCACGGATATTGTGAACGTGTCTTTGATCTATTTCTGTGAACGTGATAAAAGGCAGTTTGTCCCCAACCAATGCAGCACCTTTCTTGACTCGGTGGACTTCCAGTATTCCAGAAACTATTTACAAGAGCATGGAGTGACAGGACAAGGGGAAATGGATTAAAACTGCAACAGTATAGGTTTAGATTAGATATTAGAAGAAAAATTTCTGGCTGTGAGGGTGGGCAGGCCCTGGCACAGGCTGCCCAGAGAAGCTGTGGCTGCCCCTGGATCCCTGGAAGTGCCCAAGGCCAGGTTGGATGGGGCTTGGAGAAACCTGGGCTAGTGGAAGGTGTCCTTGCCCATGGCAGGGGGGTGGAACTGGATGATCTTTAAGGTTCCTTCCAACTCAAACCAGTCTATGATTCTATGGATCTATGAAACCCAACAGCCTAATCACACTGCACCAACTTCCTGGGACAGAAAGACACCAGCACCTCTCCTCTCTGCCTGTTCTCAAGACCCTGGATCACATCTCTAGAAAACAAAGCATTCAAAGAAATCCAGCTGCAAGAGCCTAGGCCAGCAGTTATGCAGGTAGCAAATTCCCCCAGGAGTCAGTCAGACAATGCTACTGCTCATTAGGGCTGGGTGGGACAGGAGAAATGGGAATACACATTTCCCTTCATTCATCAAACTGGAACAAGACCGAGAGTTCTGAAAAAACACAGGACACTTGGCAGAGTCAATGACTGGGGACAAATCTGGAGAAAGAGAGACTTTAATCATTAAAACTGCAAAGAATGAAGCTTAAAAAGAAGTTGTTACATAAAGGGGATTCTTTGTTACAGGAATGTTTGATCCAATTCACAGCTAAGGATGTGTACCCATTTTAAACGGAAAATCCTTTAGCCTTGGTATGAATTTATCTATCCTGCCAGACAAATTGCTCATATCAAACTGTCATTTGGATGTTCAGCCACTGAAAACACAGTTAAAGTATGTCCCTTAATTAGAAATCCCGTGGAAATGAAAACAATCCTCTCTGGCATCTAGTTACCCTGGATGGTAAGTTGGACTTATCATCTGGCACAGCCCCCTTCCTGTTTGCGTGGGTGGACCGAGGCAGACAAGGAATTCTGCTCCCCTTCCAAGAGCCCTCGGAGACAAGCAAACCTCCCATGCCAAGGTTTCGTCTCCCGCAAGTGTCTCGCTGGAAATAGGTCTGGGAGACACAATGAGCTCCTCAGATTAGAGGTGGACGGGACAGGCGTCTTCTGCTCAGTAGGGACCAAGGGAAGCTTAGCTCAACGTTTTAATGGATAAATCTATTTTAAATCTGTTTCATTTCACGAGGTAGGAGCCTCTTTGATCAGGCTGCATTCATTTTCCAGAAAAACATCTTCAGTCATCTGCTAGTAAAAACAATACAACTCACTTATTACCTTCTGCTACTGGAAAGATGAGGTAACCCGGCCAAATCCATCCTTTCAACCATTTTATTGCTGTTTTCTCTTATTAAATATGTTGTTCAAAGCCCCATGTCCCAGCAGCTTGTTATGATATAAGAATTTCAAGCTCATTAAAAATTAAAACAGGTCTCAAATCCTTACAGTCATGAAGAAAATCTTAAAAGATGAATCCCAGAGGTTAAAAAACAAAAGGTGGATTTTAGCCATGAAGACAGTCAAACATTGGAACAATTAACTTTGGGATATGTTAAGTTCTTTCTCATTTGAAGTCTTTAACTCAACATGATATAACAGTTCCTCTTGTAGGCAGGAGATGGTCTGACACAAGTTTTTGAGCTCTGCTCAGGAATTACACAATGAAATTCTTGCTCGTATTTCTCGGATCACATTAGAGAAGCACAACCACTTCTGAGGTCCTCAGACCATGAACTGGTGGAAGAGAACCCAAAACGTTCTGGGTTTGTGCTTGTGGGGACAAATTCATGAGCTCTGAATGTCGTACACTGGCAATGTTGATGCACAGCATTCAGACCCTTTGAAAACTTTCTTTGTTTATGGCCCTGTTTTTACAGGGCATTTCTCACTCTGTAGGAAACAGCCCCTGTGCTCTCAGCCACCATGGCCAGTTCACTCGAGATGAACTACATCAGGATTTCACCTAAAGTAGACCTAACAGTTTGTCCTCCCCTTCAGGAAGAGCTCCTGAACTGGTTACCAGATCCAAGCACCTTTGCAAGAAAGCCTCAGTCCTCGGATTTCCCAGGTTTTATCAATGTTTCAGACCAGCTCCATAAAGCCTTGGTAGGAATTTCCTCTTATCCCACAAAAGGACCTGAAGAGACTGAGGAAGTGAGACAACCTTGTCCCACGTGGACTCCACGTATGCAGGTTCAGAGATCTGAAGTAAAATCATAAGGAAGGAAATCTGCCCTATGCCAATCTTTCTCTGGGAAAGCTCCTTCTGCTGTGGGACTCGTTCAACAAGCCTGGTGTGGTTCTGTTCCTTTCCCATCCCTGTCTCCACCAAGAAGTTCCCCATTTCTTGGCTAAGCTTCCCAAGACAGAGGCCGAGGAGAGGAGATCAACTGCTAGAAGCAATAAAAATAAGAGCAGGGTATTAAATAAGGCATTGCTGTAGAGTAAAAGGGAGGGTGGAAAGGAATGGGCTCATGCATATTACAGTCCTATAAAAGAAAGAATTCTTAAATGAGTATTAAAGAGGGCTGAGTTACAGCATGAGAAAACTAGTTTAATCACCTATTGTGCAGCTGCAGTTAATTTTGTACAGATTTTACAGACATCCCAGCTATCATGCAATGCTCCGTACAATCACTGTGGGTGACACTCCACTTTTATCACAAGTCCTGTTAATGATGTCATTACTTGGGCAAGTCTTCCATCAACCTCAGTTAGATGTTTCCTTAAGTAGGACCCGAGGTCAGATAACACCTGATGAATATACATGGCAGGAGGACAAATCTGCTTCCTGACTGTACAGAAGAGAAACACATGGTATGTGGGGATCCAGAAATACACACACACACATGCTTTCCACCCAGGCAACCTCATCAGAATTAGCTCCAACCGTCTTGGTAACAAACCTTTAAAGTCCCTCTGGTGAGGGGTGTCTCCTTGGGAAAGTCAGATGATACTCTAAAACTCATCAGAGTTCTAGTCATGAACAACTTCCTACAGATTGGGTTTGAAAATGCATTATTAGGAGCTGATTGATCTGACTGTATGTCCAAGTCCTGACCAAGTGATCAGAAAGCTGATTGCTTCTGATGGCCACCTGAAAATCCAACAAACAGGGAACTGGATGGTCAAATAAGCAATTAGCAGCCAAAACAGATGACTAGTTATCAATCAGCTCAGCTTCTTATGTTCATCAGACACTTAGAAAAGTAGCAGGAAGCTAACCGGAAAATTATCCGTAACCACTTAGCAGTTATCATGGGTAACTAAATCATGGATAATCAAGCCATGGCCTCAACAAGTTGTTTCTTAAATCTTAAATCCTAATCAGGCCTGATCTATTTTCACAGCGCTTTTAGATCTCCAGGAGTCACGTGAAGTGTGTCTTAAAGCATTTTACAGTGTATCCTGACAGGGACATCCCACGCACATGCAGGAATGTTAAAACAAACAAACAAACAAACAAACAAACAAACAAACCCAGAGAAAAGCTGTATTTAGTGTGAGTGAAAAGCCAATTTTTCACTTGCCAGACAGTTCATGAAATGAAACTACAGATAACCCAGACCCCAGACCACCTGTGGTAAGTTCATCAGCATGCAGAGTTATACAGGAGTAGGAGGAACATGCAGAGCTCCCAGCATGGCAAACACATGTGGATACTCTTGGGACAACATGGATTCCCCTCCTCTCCTGCCTTTAGAGCCCCAGGTCTGTGATGGGCATTATCTGGCAGCCCTGGCGTGTGCCCAGAACCTGAAAAGAAAGAAGGAGCTGCAGCAAATGAAGGATGAGCTGATTTGCAGCCAACCCAGTGAAACCACACCTGTCTGCCCTTGGCATTCACACAAATGACCTGCAGGCTGCACTCTTAATAACACCTTAGTTCCTGCTTAGTTTGGGATTGAACATCAAGATTCCTTCCATTGCAATTGTTATTGAAACACGGTCACCCCTTTCTGTCACTGCTGGGCTATAGCACATTTAACTGTCTCTGAGATCCAAGAAATTAAGGGCAATCAGACCCTGGAACAGGCTGTGCATTGAGGTAACTCCTGCACTTTCCCTGGCTTTCATGCCTGGTGGGAGCACTTTCACTTGGAGCATTCCTGCACCTGCTGGCCCCAGATTTCAGCAGGTGCTGCCAAAGGAAGGCCAGCCCTGTCCCTGGGGTACCGATGGGAAATTGCAAGAGGAATCACTGATGTCACTGTTTGTGATGTGGGAATCTGTCGTAAGCACACTCCCTTCAAAATGCAAACTTCTCCAGAAGAAGAAAGGAAATTCTGCTCTTTGGGAAAAAATGTCAGATGGCTTGGGATACAATAGACAACTTTCCTTGTGGCCACAGGAAAAACAGTTCCTGGCTTGACTGGAATGGTCCATATGTGTTGGGTAATTGTGTTAATGTTAAATAACTGGTTGGTTGGGCCTCTCGTGGTGACCTGGAGTAACTTCCTTTGAGTTTCATTGTCGTTCCTCTGTGAATCACTTCAAACACAGAGCCAGATTTTCACTAATCAATGGACACATCATTGTACTTTCCACTGCTCTCTTAAGTATTAGGGAGAAACCAGTTAAGATTTAGCAGCAGTTATTTTATTAGTTATTAGTTATTTTTGTGTGCTACACTCAGGGCTCCTGGTTTCTGATGCCTTTTGTGTACGTGACTCTCAATCTGCAGTCCCCGCGTGTGTGAAGTGCCACAACCCTGACAGTTGTGCAGCAGATGGGTTTAGTGTTCACCAGGAGAAGAGAAGGCTCCGGGGAGACCTCAGAGCCCCTGCCTAAAGGGGCTCCAGGAGAGCTGGAGAGGGACTGGGGACAAGGCATGGAGGGACAGGACACAGGGAATGGCTTCCCACTGCCAGAGGGCAGGTTAGACTAGATGTTAGGAAGAAATTCTTCCCTGTGAGGGTGGTGAGGCACTGGCACAGGTTGCCCAGAGGAGCTGTGGCTGCCCCTGGATGCCTGGAAGTGTCCAAGGCCAGGTCGGACAGGGCTTGAAGCAATCTGGGATAGTGGAAGGAATCCCTGCCCGTAGCAGGGGGTGGAACGAGATGATTTTTAAGGTCTCTTCCAGCCCAAATCTTCTAAGATTCTATAACTACACATGCAAAATCACCAGTACCTCTCTTCTTTCCTCTCCCTCCTGACTGCAGCTGGAGGATGAACCCTCACAGGGCTCCAGGAGACAAGAGCAGATGTTTAAATGCTCTGCTGAATCAGGATGAGCAGCACCACCAGACAAACTCTGACATCTCTACAACAACCTAACAGCGGGAGGTGGAAGAAGCCTGAAGTTTTGATTAATAAAAAGTTGCAAACCAAACTTGCCATCCAGAGGTCAGAACCCAAAAAAAAAAAAAAAAAAATTAAAAAAAGCCATGAGAAGGAAAACACAACGTGAGTCACTACAGCTGTCCTGGCAAGCAGGACCCTGCCCACCTGCATCACCTGCAGGCTCAGGCTGGAGGTGGCTGGGAAGCCCATCACATGCGTGTGGTCAGGCTTGAGAATATAACATTGCACTAAGACCTATCGAATGACATTTTTCCAGGAATGATGTAAGTGGGTGGGGGCACTACCAGGCTCATGATAAGCCAAGTATAATCATAGCTGAAATAAAACATTTGCATATAAATTTTCACTCCTAAAATTTATTAGCAGCAGAGAGATAATGGTGTGACGAGTTGATGAAGAGTTGCCATGAGACTGTATTTGACTTCACATGAGGCTTGCAGGCATTGTTTCTGGGAGGAAAGGCTCATTGTGTGTAGTACAGTAAAAACTGTGGTTTAAAACAAAGGATAACATAGTTGCCTTAACACAGCAGCAGCATTGTCACTGTAAATCTGCCGTGCCACATATTTTATTACATTTTCATAGCAGAAGAGGGTATTTACGATGTGATACTACAAGTCCCGCCAGCCTTCTTCTGTCAGTGGGGTACCTCTCTTAACTCATGTCTAAAATATTTGCTGATACTGAAACGTGACTGTGAGATACAAAAACAGTCTTGTACAACTCCAGAGAACATTATATTCATCTAACTTAGAGCAAAAAGAAGAAAAAGAAATAGCTTGAGCATCTGTTTCGGCAGAGAGTGGACAAAAAGAGGGAACCACTGCCGAGCCAGGGCTGCTTTGGGTGGGTGAAGCAGTAACGCAGAGATGTTATTGCTGTTATAACCACAGACAAAACTGATGCCAAGGCTGTATGTGAGAGCCCCACCTCCATCATTACATTTTGGGGTAAGATTCATCAGGTTAGGCTTGAATCTCCTGTAGCCAAATATCAACAGCAGGGTCAGGGCAGTACATTCATTCCTTATGGCTTAAACTAAGCCTCAAAATGCTCCCCGCAATCAAGGACCGATGATTTGCTTTCTTTCTGGGGACCAGTTACAGGATATTTCGAATATGTTGGCCTAGAAACAAATGCTACTTAAGCGTGACACGACCAGGTCCATTCCAAACTCAAGCAAAGCCTTTTGATATAAAGGTTCAGTATTAAGAACTGCAATATTAGGAAAAGGCGCAAGGGACATTGCAAATTTTTTTGACCAAGTATTGAGCAGGTTTCTGTTCACCTCAGTAGATAAAGAACTTGGTATCAAGCAAATCTTCTTTAGGCAAAAAGAACTAATAAAAAGAGCCACTTGGTGCACAGTTAAGAATAAAACAACAGCAACAGAAGTCTAGTAGCGTGGTTTTAAATCAAGAGGGAAATAATAAAAAGAACTTCAAAAGCATTTGAAGGGAGGAATATTCCACCAAGGCAAAGTCATCTGTCCTTGCTTTCCCAAAAGCAGCAAGATCACAGCTGATTATGGGATTTCATGCCCTCAGTGTTTCTTTGTATTGCCCAAGAAAGGAGTGAAAATGCTCAGTGATCCCAAAAGGACAACAGGAAGATCTTCAGACAGAACAAAGCAGGACTGGGATTTCATGTCTTTAAAAAGCATCGGTGCCTCCATCCCACCCAGGTGATGAGACCAGACACAGCCTGTCATGATTGGCTCTGCAGTTTTAGGTAATGCACTGATGTAACACTAAACAACAACATATGCACAGCATTTGTAATGAGATTGGACTTTTAACCTTCTGAAACAGTGGGAAGCAACGGGGCTTTTAAAAATACCAGCGCTGAGGTAAGGAGAGGGTCAGCCCAATACAATTTATAAATATAAAATCAGTTGCATAGCCGCGTTTCACTTTAAAACATAAATTTATGGGAAAGAATAAGAGGAAGCCAGAGGAGGAGTGAGAAAAAGAAAGCTGGCAAAGGGGAAAGAATGGAGACAACAGAAGACACGGGAGAGGAGAAGGGCAGAGCCTCTCAGAAACTGCCCCATTGCCTCCTGCGGGGCTCCAACTCACACACCACATTATTGACTGATTGTCATTGGCCTGGGCAAACTCTGGACACCAAAGAGTCTGAGTGGTGACTTGTTATTCACACACACACTGAAATGAAACTAAATGTTTGTTCCTTTGCAAGGCCTGAGCTCTGAATGGCAGGTACTGTCTGGACTGATGGATCAGGTGAGGCTGAAGCCAGACCCTCAGCTGCCATAACTGGAACTAGAGTGGATCCAACTGATGTACACCAATTTAATAAATCTGGTGCATCTGAAGACTATCACAGAATCACAGAACATCCTGAGCTGGAACGGACCCACCAGCATCATCAAGGCCAACTCCTGGCCCTGCACAGGGGAGCCAAAGAATCCCATGATGTGCCTGAGAGCACAGGTTCAAACAGTGGCAAAACTAAGAAGGGCTAAAATAAAGAACTAGTGTTGGGCACAAATATTAAAGGTTGTTAAATTCTGGCAGAAGTTTTGGTAGAAATATTGGACCAGTCAGGCTCACACTGAACTCACATCTCTGCAATCTCAGCCAACCACCATCTGTTTCAGGAGAGCATTTCCTTCACACATCAAGCATCACAGGCCGCTCAATTTCATTACCTGGTTCTCTGCTGAACCACCTTCAATCCTCTAGGAAAGGAGCAGAAGCTACAACTCTGACCTGCTTCAAGAAGAGCAGAAGAGATCACCAGTGGCTCACCAATGCAGTCATGGGAATTTAATACATCAAGAAACCAGGGAAATACATATATAATCTCCCTCAAAATCTGCCTTGTAAGTCTCCTCTCTGGGAAATGAAAGGGGACTAGAGCAGGCCAGCTTCTCCAGCCGCTGTGATAACACCTAGAATACAGCATGTGTCCTCACTGTCAGCCTTGCCACGTCAAACATATTTCCAGCCTGGTGCCATCCCAGCAGGTGGTGGTTTTACCCAGGAAAACTCCACTTCTCCAAGACTCACACACTCATTTTAGGATATATGTCCCCAACCATCTTCCTTTAGGCTCAGTTCAGGATTCTATTCCATTCAGACTCTCCATTTCCTTTTCTTGGGCCTGATTTTTAGGACACTTTTTTGCTTTCAAATCACCTGCACCAGCACTGTGAAAGGCAGTGTCTGCCTCCAGCTCTCCTCCAAGGAATCCCTCCAGGCACTGCCACGGCACTCAGAGATGGCACCTCCTGTCCCCAACAGCTCGCAGCACTGGAAGCCTCCTGGGACTGTAGTCCCTCATCAGGCAAAATAACTCAAGATGGAACTGGCAGGAGAAAGAGCAGCAAAATCGGACCCGAGTCAAACACAGCTCTCCAAGAAATTCCTTTTCACTTGCAAGCGACTGGAACTGCCTTCCTGTGCCTGACCCCCACTCCCCTGCAAGGCAGCCTTAGACAGGAGCTTGTCACCCAGGGATGTTTTCCTACAATACTTCATGTCCTCTTTCACTGTCTTCTTTTTAAGCCACTTCCAAACTCGGTTCCCTTTTGCTCCTTACTCGGATCAGACTAATAAGAACATCACCTCAGGGAAAAGACTTGTACACAGACAGACTTCCTCTTCAGAGGATCAAACAGACCAGACTGTTCCTTTTTAAGTTTTATTAATCCTGGTTCATAATTTCCACCACATCATTAGTCATTTCCTATTATTGAATAGCTGGTAGCAGCATCATCGCTCAGTAAATAGCAAGATAACCGTGCCACCTGTGATTTCTTGGCCAATACCTCCCCACAGCCACATCTGGGGAAAAGACGATGAGGTAAAATTAAAAGCCAAACCCTGTAGACTTTTTTTGATCTGCAGCTCATTTCTTTTATTCACATCATCTGCTCAGCTGGCTACATAAGCTGCTGCAGACCTTGTTTAAAAACAGCTCCAGAAGATTAACACTCAAACCAACAGTTTGGAAATGTGGTGATTTTCACTGGAATTCCCCTTCCCAAGGCACGCGGGCTCTTTGGGGAGCTTGCTGGTTATCAGGGCTTGTTATTTGTTTGGCTTCCTAAGCTTTTCTTAGTTTGTCAACATACTTTAGGTGATTTTGACACCAAAGAGGGGCAGAGAATTCAAGTGCCTTGAAGCAATCTGTTTTCTATGCAGATTTTTTTGCCCATTCCCCAGTAAAGCTTATTTTTCTTAACAATATCTTTCTTCTTTCTACCATCTGGCTCAGACAACTAATTGGAGAGAATATCCTGGTCTTTTCAGTATAATAACTATACACCTGAATTCCCGGAGTGTTCTCTTGGGCACCTTCATTTTTTCCATGTCTCCACACGTAGGTTCTGGTTTGGGGTTTCCATGTAGATCACTTTGTTGTGGGGAGCAGGACACAGCCCCACTATCAGAAGTGTGTAGCTGTGATGGCCCAGAGGCAGCTGTTACATGATCAGAACAGGCTGTTCTCGAGCCAGGCAGCAGCGTTTCTTCTCTCTCCTTCTTCCCAGGATCCCAGGATATTTTCCAGCCCGCAGTTTGCCCACATGCTCCACAGGAGAGCCTCATGGCAGCTCCATGCCAAGTTTGAGGAAGACAATGAGTCTTACCACCATCTCCAGGGGCAGGGGATGGAGCTCCCAGTTCCCAGGGCTGTGAGAGGATTTCCTCCCTTTCACTTGCCCTCATGAGCAGAGCCTGGTACAGGAGCACTCTCCGGGGGTGATGTGGGACTCCAGCAGCCAGGAATGATTTGCGTTTATGACAGAGGTTTCTGCCCCAGCCTTCCTGCATGACCTTAGGCAAGAAGTCACTCTCCATTAGACTTTCCCAGTCCCTGTTGTTCTGAACACAGATATTGGTCATTAGAGGTCAGCTGAGTCCAGGTGAAAAGAGGTAATTAAATGCGTAATGACTAATGCATTTAACAGCCTTTTGGGGAGTACAGCACTGTGCCTGCAGCAGTGGCTCTATTTATCAGGGTGGGACCTGTCAGGACAGCACTGCCAGGCCTGCAGATTCCTTCCTCCCCAGTCACCCAGGCACTTTCAGGTGGAGCTGGGTAAATCCAGGAGCAGGATTATGTGACTTGGCTGCTCAGGGCTGTGGTAACACTGACCACAAGTGACACCTTCACTCAGTGAGTATGTCCTGGCACCCCTCTGGCAGCTTGCAAGTCCTTGACTGTGACCTGCTGTCACTGGGTGCTTCAGCCTTCCCTACAAGGGGCAGCAGGAGCTGGCAATGCCTGTTTGCACTCACTCTGTCTGCCCACAGCATGAGAGAACTAGGTTTTGTAGCCCAAGAGGCGCAGCCCACTAGTTACACATTTCTTTATATGTATATATACTTGTCTCTCTTTTATTTTCCTAAATAAACATGAACATATACTGTTAATATACACACATTTATATAGAAACATAGATTGGTTTGGGTTGAAAGGGACATTAAAGACCCTTTCATTCCAACCCCCTGCCATGGGTAGGGGCACTTTCCACTAGTCCAGGTTGCTCCAAGCCCCATCCAACCTTGCCTTGGACACTTCCAGGGATCCAGGGGCAGCCACAGCTTCTCTGGGCAACCTGTGCCAGGGCCTCATCGCCCTCTGAGTAAAGAATTTCTTCCTAATCTAACCCCTCTGTCTTTCAGTTTTAATCTATTCCCCCTTGTACTCTCACTATCTGCCCATAAAAAAAGTCCATCTCCCTAATTTTTATGGATTTTTAATGGCTTTTTATGCTATACATATTATATATAACACATCTATACTGTAAAAAAGACTACAAACCCACTTCCCACAGCCAGTTCTCAACTCCCCAGTCCGACTGGGTGAACAGTCCATAATTACCCATTCCCTCTCCTCCTGTAACACCCAGAGCACAGGAATTGCTTCTGCCTGATATGCCCACCACACCTCAAACTCTCACTATCTAAATCCCAGGACTGCCTTTACCTTTGCCGCTCCTCCCTGTCTCACTGCAACTCCCATGCCCTCCTCAGTTTGGACAGCACGTACCTTCCCCCAGGTTACTCCTCCTCTCAGCCCTCCTGGCTCCTCACAGGTGGGGAAGCAGCTTTAGGGTGAGGTGGCCCCAGCTCACCTTCACCTCATCTAACTCCTCAGACACCACCACAGACTCCTCACTGTCACACAGGCAAGAGACTTAACTCCCTTCCCAGTCAACATGAGCTGATCCTCCTCCCTTCCAGGAGTGCTGAAAAGCCCTAATTAGTGTTCCTAAAGACCTCAAGACTATAAAAGTGTAAACACCTTGTCTTCTTAATAATAGTAATGAAATCCTGGAATCACTAACTTGACAATAATTGCTATATGGGTATAATAAATTGCTTTTGTCACCTCAAAATGAATTTTCATTAATTGGTGCTTTTGTTCTCATAGTCACCAAGCTGGTTTTTTGCCCTCCTGGTGAAATTCCCGCTGTAATGATGGGGGAAGCACATAATGGAGAATGATGGGCATCTTTATAAACAAAAGCGCTCACATGAGCCATGGATCAGAGAAATGGGATCTGGTACAGTAACATCTCAATATCTCAGCTAAGACAGGCAAGAGCCTGTTGATCTTGATATTCTGTACAGATGACAGTCTTTATCTTTAGAGCCCATAATCCTGAGAGTTGGCCAAAAGGAGAAATCATTTCTACTCACATTTAACAAATGAGAAACGAGGGTGGCAAGTGACTGATCAAAACGGAGGACTCCAAAGGAGGACCAGAAACTGAGCCAGGTTTCCTGAGACCCAGGTCAAGCCCCTCTTTTTTTCCAACCCCTGAGGCAACCTCTGCTTTTTGTCAGGATTCCAGTCACAAAGCTGCCGCGTAACTCCTCTGTTCCACTGAGCACAGCAGCAGGACCCAAGGGCTTGGCTCTTCCCGTGGCCATTTCAAGATCAAACCCTGACATCCCCACTCTGACAGCTCAGCATTTCACGTTCCCTTGCACATACGAACAGCAACGTGCCTTAATTCCAGGAAGGATCAGGCTCCATAAAAGGAACAGGGGGAAGGGAAAGGTTTGTAATGGCCCATAATTATTTAGCAGTGCACTGAAGAGCTGCCTGGCATGGGCTGCCCTTGCAGACAGCACTTCCTCCTCTAATGACCATCCTGATAGCTGGAGCTGTCTTGGCTTTTATCAGCCGGGCAGCCTCGCACTCTGCTCGGACCCAGATGATCAAGTGGCCTTCACAGCTGCCACCACTTCCTATTAAAAGACTACAAGAGGCCTGGGAGATTAAGGAAGGATAAAAACAAGTACTTATCATTTGGGAAGTAATGTCGCTGGTTATCTAAAGCAACGTAATTATATCGCCAGCTTTATCTGTGAGTGGCTTTTTCCTTCCAGGAGGTAGGAATAGAAAAACTTTTCACTTCATAATGAATCCTATTGAAACTCCATTTTGCCCTTGGCAAAAGGCCATTATCCAGCAGAAACATGTAATCATCCTAAAAATGCATAATGGCATGGAAAACGGACAAGTAGTTTCTTGAAATATTGTTTGTAAAAGGCCTAATTTATAATGGGGATTGTTTGTGTTAGGGCCTTTTGGCATGTATGGTTAACAAGAACTTGCTGTTCTGCTGCCAGTTCGTTTAATCAAGAGGGCCTTGTGTCGGCCCCGTCGATATGGCCGAGGAAACAATGGGAGCTTTTTCCCCCAAACTGCCCCATCGTGATGGAGAGAGTGGCCTGCTATTTAATCTGGAGTTGTTGTCCCTCTTGATAGACACCACCGCTGTCAATGCACCCCATCCAAACATACACACTGTCAGATCTGTTGCGCTGCTGTGCTGATGGGAAAAACAAAATATTAGGAATGATCTGGCAGCGCCGCTAATTGAGGGCAATCATGCAACTGTGGCCTCTTTGTAACGATGGGATTGTAGGACCAGCGCCTTGCCTACGGAAACATAGTGGCTCACACACAACTTGGATCGTGTGCAGGAGAAAGCATTCCACAGAGGGAAATGAGAAAGGCTGCGGTAAATACTCTTCACCAGCTCAGGAATCAGGGTTGGGGTACTCTTTGATGACATTTTGTATCCACGCACTGGGGGTAGAAATGGCCCCATTATATCTGGCTATATTTTTGTCACATACATTAACAACTATGGAGATGCTCCAGGTGTCCTGGTCTGCGGTGCACAGAAAGGTCTCTGCTTTGTGACCTCTGGAACACCTCCAAGCACCTCTTTTCTATCAGGAGAAGCTTCTGTTCAAGTTCTGCAAGCTGTTTATGGCAGATCCAGCGCTTTGCACACATACTGGGACATGGCTGCCTTATACCAAAGCAGGAGTAAAGCCATAAATAACAGGCTGAAATGTTCCTGCCCAAATCTCATGTGTTCACACTAAAACAAACTCCACAAGTTAGAGGAATCTCAACATTTGTTGTGACCAGTTGTGTCCAGTGCCTAAAGGAGCTCCAAGAGAGCTGGAGAGGGATTTTGGACAAGGGGTGGAGTGACAGGACAAGGAGAAAGGCTTCCTACGGATAGAGGGCAGGGTTAGATGGGATATTGGGAAGAAATTCTTCCCTTTGAGGGTGGTGAGGCCCTGGCACAGGTTGCCCAGAGAAGCTGCGGATACACCATCCCTGGATGTGTTCCAGGCCAGACTGGATGGAGCTCTGAGCAACCTCATCTAGTGGAACGCCCCATGGCAGGGAGGTTGGAATGAGATGTTTTTAAGGTCCCTTCCAATCCAAACCATTCTGTGATCCTATGTTAAATTATCCACGAGCCATGTAGTGGGGATTCCTAACTGCTCCTTAGCATGACGGATGTGCTCCTGGGATGAGCCCTCAGAGCAGGACATGTCCCAGCAGTGGGTGACACTGGGCCACCCACCCAATGGAGAAATGCTGAAGGATCAGGCTGCCGCGTGGGGAATTCCCTTGGAGGCAGGACAGCACTGCAGCCTTGGTCCCATCTGCTGCTCAGCATTCCTGGTCAGAGTAACACACAGATCCAGGGGCTGCCTGGATGTGGAAAGCAGGGGACAGATCCAGGGGACAGATCTGCAGGACAAGAGGCATCACCACAGCAGGGGAAAGATGTGCTGGGGAACAAGTGCAGAGGCTGCTTGACAGCAGAGTGGAATTGGATACGCCTGAATGCCAAGGAGCACGCTGTGGAGGGAAAGGAGGAACTGTGGATTTCAAGTTTCACAGTGCCAAGATCTAGAACTGCAAAGTTGCCTCTTGTCACACAAACCAGCTATTTGCTGTATATAGGGCAGTTGTGCCCCAAGGTCTCGGGCACAGATCAAACTTATTGTGCCTGGCACTGCACACACATTTATTTAAAGACCGTCCTTGCTTAGAATGGACACAGAGTGGTATTTTTAACAAAAGCACAATAATTGCCACAACCGAAATGAAAACAAAGCTATAATTTGGACAGTTTGACAGTGTTTGAAGGCCTTCTGTAGAGCAACGTAACTCAAAGTATTTTTCACTTTTGAGGAGTTCTGTTGAATCCACTGGTATCTCCCTAACATACAGGGAAAAAAAAGAACCCTTCTTTATTTGCTCCAAAGCTGTGTTTGTACAGCAACTGCTGAAGAAAGACCTTCTTCCTTCCACAACCAAATAAAATGATCCCTTTGGTTATTTATAGTCCTCATGGCCCAAAGACATCACTTGGCTCTCTACCACAAGCCCAGCCATGTGTTACTATATTAAAAAATGTGAAAATGTAATTACGGGGTACTCAAGCCAGTGTCTGCAGACAAAACCTGCCAGGAGGAAGAGACAGGAAACGTGTGCCCTTCGGAGCTGCACGTGGCCTTCCCACCTCAGGACTCCACCAGCACTGAAGGAGCAGGGATGGGGGCTGGTTCTGCAGCACAGGGAAGTCACATCTGCCTTTCAGCAGAAACCAGCCTGCTGTAAATGCAAGTGCAATCCTGACCAAATTAAAAAGGAACAAAAAATCGAATTCCCTCCCTGCCAACTCCGAGAGCCGCATCATTTGCGCTTGGTCACACTGCGAGCCACCCTGTCTGCCCACAGAGGGGAAGAGGGAGTGGGGTAGGATGCAGCAGGACTTACCTCCCCTGCACAAGCCTCTCACATCTGTCTGGGAGCTTTGCCCTCTGTGGTGAAGCAATTTCTTACTCATTCAAAGGAAGAGCAGAGCACAGAGACAGAGTTACTTCCCCCTCTCGTTCTCTTCCAGGTAAAGAGCTGGTGCTCCTGGGACAAAACACTGATCTTGATGTCTTTTCTCAGCTCTTGTGCATCTTCCCTTCCCAGTTCACAGCTCTCTTCTGTCCAGCTGCTCATTCCTGTCCCTGAGCTGGCAGCTCCTACCCACAGCAGGAGGAAAACCTGTCAGCCTTCAGGATTTAATCCAGCTGGTCCCCACAGGGCTGTAAGTTCCAAGCTCTCCATGTAGGCTCTGCTCTTCTCCTGAGCTGGGCACTGTACCCAGGCACAAATCCTGGCCATGGGGACTGTCCACAAGGCTTAGCAGGTTTAAGACCAGGAGATCTCCTGTCTCCTGTCACCTGTATAAGCATCTCCTCGTGGCAGTGGAGCTGGAGCAGCTGAGAGATGCTCTGGAGAAGGCAAAGCTCCCACCTGATGTGCCTGGTAAGTCTGTCCATGAGCAGATCACCTTTACCTTCAATAAGTGACTCCAGGTTCACCCAGGGGTGGGTGGAAACAGAGTGGAGTTAAGCTGAGACAAATCCAGGCAGAGCACCACTTTCTCCAAGACCCCAGGACACCCACACAAGTAGCTGGTGAAGAGTGAAGGAATGAAAAAAAGAAGCAGCACTTTTCCTCAGGGCACATGAGCTCTCACAGGAAACTTTAGAGAAACTTTGGGGGAGGGATAAGTCATTTGGATGATGAATCGCCCGCTGGCCTTCCAGAGTAATTTCCAATCAAACTGTCTTTAGGAGGCTTCCCTTGGAGCCAAGCACAAAATCCCCTTCTAAATACACACAGTCTCAGGGTGAAGAAGCTGGATGCATAACCTCAGAATATCCGTGTGTGTGTGTATATATATATATATATATACATTTGTGTATATGTATAACTTGTGGTAGCAAGAGTTCATAGTCAGTTGTTCACCTGCTCCTTCCTTCTGATGTCAGTCTCCTGTTTTAGCCAAACCAAAGTCCAGTCTGTCCCTTCAGACCAAACATCCATTGACAAAAAGGTGTTTATTTCCTTCCAGAAAGAAAAGCAAGAGGTAGGAGCAGTTCTCCCAACCCAGCACTGCCGAGGCAGCCACAGAGGGGCTGACAAGGCAAAGTTTTGCCCATTTTCAGTGGAAAACAACCCAGCTTTCCATACTCCCCTCTGCAATGCTCACTTTGTAAACCTCCTGCCAGGCTTGTGCCTTTGGGAGTTCGCAATAAATCTGCACGTTTCACCATTTTGCAGAGTCTGATTCTGTGATTAATAAGATTAAAACCCTCGCAAGTGGGAGATGAAGCACGGCGATGTTCCCGTCCCCTCGCCCCACTCGTACCCCACCTGCTGCCCTGTCCATTCATGCTGTTGGTTTCGGCTCTCTCAGACCCTGATTCCCTTCCACGTATCTCGGTGACAGCGCCTCGTTTCTGCCGCCTTCCCCCCAAATTTCCTGCTCTGGCCGGAGCCGATGGGACCTTCCCAACGCAGTATCGGCAGTGCCACCTTCTGGCCTGCGACACGAATCCCAGCCACCAGCCAGGTCCTGCTGCAGGAAGGCTGGACAAGCCTGCCGGCCCCTCCAGAGGGTACAGCTCGAATGGCCACACGCCAAACCCCATGGGAAGGCGCTCCCCAAGGAATGCACCGTTCCAGTTCAAGTGTCAGACCAAGGAACTGGGAGCTCTTGGGTCCTTGCGCTGTGCCCAACACCAGCAATGTGAAATGAGCCGCTTCTCCCTGCACCGTGACCCAGTGCCACTCTTTCCTCCAGCTCCACATAGACCGCCTTGGGAATCCTCACACTTTATTCTGTATCATAAAGGAGTAACTGCCAATTCCCTGCACTATTTTTATAGAATCCCAGAATGGTTTAGGTTGGAAGGCACCTTAAAGATCATCCCGTTCCAATCCCCTGCCATGGGCAGGGACACCTTCCACTGTCCCAGGTTGCTCCAAGCCCAATCCAGCCTGGCCTTGGACACTCCCAGGGATCCAAGGGCAGCCACAGCTTCTCTGCCCAACCTGTACCAGGGCCTGCCCACCCTCACAGCCAAGAATTTTTTCCTAATATCCCATCTAAATCACCCCTCTTTTAGTTTAAAATGGTTCTCTCTTGTTCTATCACTATCTGACCATGTAAAAAGTCAGTATCTCTCTTTATATATTATGGCCTGGTGTCGCAGGACCTAGAAACAAGCTGCACCTCTTGCTCCAAGTATCCATGTGTGAGCCATGCTCCAGTATCACTTCCCTGTGTCCCAAAAGGAGCAGCCACTCTGCAAACAGCAGCAACTCTACATTCATTTTGAATGCTTATGGCTCTCACCTGGCTGGCAGAAGCTCTGCAGGTATCTCACACCTTCTGCCTATCCACAGGTGCATTCCTATCCAGGAGAAGCTCAGATCCATACCCTGAAATGCAGCACAATCAGCCACAGGAGGGTGAAAATGTATTTTCAGGAGCATGTCTGCAGGTTGTTCACTGGACTTGAGTATTTATGCTCTACAAAGTTATTTACAGCCACACTAAAAAACAAAGTGCTTCGTGGAGCTTCTCTGTGGGTTTTGGCCACATGGAACAAATGTGATTTCCTGATGCTTGTATCACTCTGGCAGTGTTTCAGCAACTCCAGTGCATCTCTCTAAAGAAGGACTTAATGCTCGTTTATTATAGGCCCCATTACACCACTGGCAGTGGCTGAAGGGGCCTTGATTTTGGCAGAAATGTCATTTACGCCCACTTTAAGTCCTTTTTACAGCGTCCTGATCTGGTATAAAAGAGCAACTGCGTATTGTACAGCTCCAGCTTGCATCCTGGAAGCCAGAAGTTTTCCACTGACTTTGGTGAGCTGGGAAGACAATCCAAAGAAGAGCCTCACCTCCTCTAATACACTTATTTTTTTCCTTTCTTGCATCTATCAAGCCCATCATAAAGCTATATTAGAAAATCAGGGAAAGACAATAGAGCAGAAACAGAACTTGTGCTGGAAAGGACCAGGTTCACTCTCTGTGTGGGGCATGTGTAGCTATGGCACCTGGAAGAGGCCTGGGGGATTGCAGCCCATGCAGTCCTGGTGGGACACAGTGCAGGAATTCCTGCCTGGAAAAGGTTGGTTCACTGGGAATCCCTGCCTGGAGAAGGCCTGTTCAAATACAACGCACTTATCTGTCCTCTGGAATGACATCATGAAGTGTTCAAAATCCCTGTTTGTGATGCAAACCCAAAGGGACAAAATACCTCCTGGTGCTGTTGCAAGGAATCCATGGATCTGCCATGTGGCCTTGGGAATTTTATCCCTGCCCTCTAAACCAGGCAGGAATCCTGCCTTCCTCTCCATTTGCTTCTTCAGCCTAGAAGCTCTATGAGGCAGGGGATGCCTCCTACACACATGGACCATGCCTGGCACAGTGACTCTGATCTTCACAGAATCATGGAATATGCTGGGTTGGAAGGGACCCCCAAGGATCATCAAATCCAGCTCCTGGCCCTGCACAGACACCCCAATAATCCCACCCTGTCCCTCGGAGGGTTGACCAAAGGCTCCTGGAGCTCTGGCAGCCTTGGGGCCATGCCCACTGCCCTGGGGAGCCTGGTCAGTGCCCACCACCCTTTGGGGGGAGAAGCCTTTTCCTGATACCTAATATTCCTAATATCTTGCTTGGCCAGTGCTGTTGCACACAAAAATATTTGGATGAGGAGAGTTTACACATGTGGGAAGTCCCACTGGCTTCTAGGAGAAGTCTCCTGACTTAGCCTGGGAACTGGGATTGGGAGATGTTATCATAACAAAACACAGCCTTTATCTCCCACTGGGAAATCTTCCAACTTCCATTTCTTTCAACCTTATCCATCCCTTTGTAAAATACATCTATTTTAAAAAATTAAGAACTTCCCAAGCTGAACTCACATTTCGCAATATGATTTTGAAATTCAGGTACAATTTTGGGGATAAACGGGCAGAATTCCAATCAGCCTATCACCACTGCAATTAAAGTGATTTTTCCATCTGAATATATCCCTGACATGGAAAGAAATTACACTATCACTGTATAAAGCTGTTTTGATAGATCAGTTCCCTCACTGAGCATATTTTATACTCATCAGAACTATTTATACATCCTCACATAACAGAGCTATTCTAGGAATTTCAAATCTGAATAATAATATTAGTCATTCCTGAAAGAACAAACACATGCACTATCCTTAATAACGCAAAGTACAAATCCCTACAAAGAAAATTATTCCCATTTTTGCCTGCTCTTGTGCACACATGCACATACCCACATGCCTGCATGGATCATGCATCCAAAGATTCCACTAAACCAAACCGGAGAGCAAAGGGAAGCAGTTTCAGGCTATTTTTAAATGTGCACGCTCTAAACATGCACCAAATCCAAACTCCTTAACATATGCTCCTAAGAGCTTTGGTAAAATCCAGCTTAAGGGAATTAGGCACTCGGATCTAATTGAATTTCAGCGCGATATGGACACCTAAGTCCTTGAAGCTCCTTTGGAAACTCCTGTCTTATCCAATCCAGGGTTCATTTTCCAGCTGAGAAATACCTTAGTAATGGTACACTTAACACTCCACAGCCATTTGACCTATTTTACTAATGTGTTTGGGAAGGAGGTTAATTAACAGTGGATAGCCATATCCTTAAGCTTAATTTTTCCAACAACCCTGCTCATAAAAGGAAAAATTGAGTACATATTAAAGGAAGCAAGCAATTAAGTTGCACAAATAGTGAGCTCATTGAACTGCAGCTGACTTCTATCATGTCAAAGAACAACTAAACACAGAAGCAATGAAAAGATTGTTGCCACGACCGCCACTGAGAACTGCCTGGCAATAAAGATGAATAACTTCCTACTTGAAGATTACTGATTAAAGCTCTTAGAAACCAAAAGGTTAGACATAGGCATATCTGGAGCAAAATATTTTAATGCATGTTTGGCAGATTCTGTAACATATTTACAGTGGATTTAAAGCAAAGATTTATATAACTCCAGTAAACTCTGTTTCGAGCAGCCTTTAAAATCACGGTGGTTCCAAACATCACAAGTACAGGGGTAACTGGTTCCTACTGGTGCCTTGGAGAAGGAGCTACCCCTGCTGCTTCCTAAAGACAGAGGTGGGGAAATGGAAGGCTGAGTATTCACAGGCCTGAGCACACTGTGGGAGGGAACTGGGCTTGGATGGAGGAATCACAGAATCCTGAATGGATAAGGTTGGAAGGGACCACTGGAGGTCACCCAGCCCAACCTCCCTGCTCAAGCAGGGTCCCCCAGTGTATGCCACCCAGGATTCTGTCCAGGTGCCTTTGGAATATGTCTGGGCAGCCTGTTCCAGTGCTCAGTCACCTCAGTGGTGTATAGAAAACATCAGGCCGGCTCTGGATGGACCATTTCCATCCAGTTCCATGGCAGAATTTAATACCAATCCTAAGCACAGGGCAACACAAAGATGTACAGCTCTTAGCTGCAGAGATGTAGCTCTTAGCTGAGGAAAATTCTGCTCCACAATCCATATAAATACAATTAGCCAAGATCAGGAAGAGTGTCCTCATTTCTCCCTTATCTATATCAACAAGATCAGCAACTTAGGAGCAAAATTCCCCAGAGCACTCTTTCAGAGACTTTTTTTTTCCTTGCTATGCTTCCTTGGAGTGTTTCCCCAGAAAGAAACTTTGATTGCTTGAAAACCAATGTTGGTTTTAACGCTGACAATGCACAGTGTGTCCCTGATGCAAATGCTTAGCCAGGTGTTTCTGCTTCACCTGGCCCACCACAGATGTAATAGCCAAAATCCAAATACAACAATCACTGGGATAGCTGCTCCATTAGTACATCAGCAAACTTCCCATTTTGGTCATTCCTAAATGAAAAAGAGGCAGACCAGCCAATTCAGGAGAGAGAACTGGTTGGGATGAGTGTGTCTGTCCCAGAGGAGCTCTCCTAGGACGTGCCCATGTGGAGGGGCTGTGCAGCACAGGGACGTTCCTCTTCTTCTACAGCACTAATTCCAGCCACGCCACTTGAATTTTCAGCCCTTTCAAGTTTTCACGTGGGAGTCCAGGCCGTGCACTAGAAAATCTAAATGTAATGACAACAACTGTGCTTTTCCTTGTGACGTCCCAGAGAATTCTGTAGAGGCAAACTGTGGCAACCTCCTTTTCCTGCATCCCAAGACTTCCCGCACCGCAGTCTGAAAGCCGCTGGCCCAAACAGATGTGTACAGACAGGAGAGAGCCATCAACCAGAAGTGTCGGGCTCCAGTGGTGGAATGAGGGCAATGAACTATGCAGAAATGCAGGGGAAAGGACTGGAAAGGCACTTTGGCTGGGAACCGACAGTGAGAACGTTCAGGCAGAAGGCTCAGGAAAATTTTATTCAGATAAGTTCTGATTATTTGCCGTCTGTGACTAAATATGAGGCACCTGCAAATGCAATAGAGCAGGAATCTACAAAGCAGAAAACCTGCTTCATCCAGAGCCCAGGGACGACTGGCTTTGTCTAGCAAAGACGCTTCATTTTAGGCAGAGAATCTACATGCAGTTCCCTGACAAATGGCCTTAAATATGATTGTTATGCTCTTAGCCCTCACTTCAAAATGTTTCTGTGCATTAATGACATGAATTTTGAGCTCACATTTTTAAATGTTGGATGCAAAAACCAAGAAGAAATCCATGGGCTCAACCAACAATCAGCCTATTGGCTTTTAAGTGCTTGACCTTTATTTGTCTCACGAACCTCCTCTCACTAACCCCTCAAAGTCAACTGGAATCTTCTCCTGAGTTAAGGAGCTTTTGGTGCAAATATCTCCAATCACTGCATGCTGATGGAAGCAAAACTTGCTCTTACAGCTCTTTTTAACCTGACTTGGAAATAAATACCATGGAAAAAGGCCTCCATTTCCACCTACTTGCTCCTCTGACTTGTGTCTTTTGGCCCTTGAAACTTTCCTGAACCCACTTTCCCTGCAGTGAATCACGTGAGGAAGTAAAAATCTTAATTGTAACACGAAAGTTACACAGCAAGACATGACTTCATTGGAGTGGAGATAAAAGGGCAAGGGATTGCTGCATGAGGTGAAAATCTTCATCTTAATTCACAGGCCTTCTTGGGATTGATACAATACAAGCACATGTGAGCATAGGGAAGTGGGGTTTTTTATGGTTTTATTTTAGTGCCTTTCCTATCCCCCCCAGCTACAACCCTGAGCTTTGGGAACACACAGCTACGCTGGCACCAAGTTACTAACACAGAGCACAGGAATCAGACGTCACCTTAAGCCAGGACAGGTAAGACTCGCAAATCCCAAGTGCTCACTTACCTGTAGGAAGGTAACAACAAGCATTTACCCAGCCAAGGAGTGTCTCATTAGCATGAGGGTGACAGTGAGCCTTGGGAACATGAAAGAGAGGCAAGATAAAAGGACAGTAGTGGGAAATACAGGAACTCTAATTACATTAGCAGCAGGAAAAAGAAACCCAAGTGGTTTGCTGTGACGGTGTAACTCGGGGATGAGCACGTGTTACACGTTCCATCCCTGTCCAATACCTACCCTGGCTCCAGCTGCAGGTTTTCCTGTCTCTATTTCAGAAACATCCAATATTGGCCAATATTATAGAAACTTTGTGGCCCCTGACTGTCCCTTCCAGCCCTGGGATCTACGAATTCTCCCTACATTTATGGGGAGGAAGCAGTTTTTCAGCAGTGAAGTCTTTTTCTGATAAGGCTAATTTACAGTCTCCCCTCACCAAATGCATTAAGTTGTTCTGAAAAAAAAAATCAGCTTTGTATTTAGCATCCACATTCACTGGTCAGTGAGTATTTGGGGCAAAAAAAAGACTGGCATAAGGCATTTCCTACATATGGATTTCTAAAAAGGTAAATAGATGTGGTATTTTGACCAGCTTTTGCATTTCCTTTCTCATGAAGAGTTTAGCCTAAAAATTTCAAATATATTGTCTGTTTGTGGGGTTTTTCTGTATATTTAAGCTCATGTCTGCAATTTTAAATTTTATTCCTATTTGTCGTTATATTAAACTGCATCTTCCTGTGTGACACTTGGCTTTGTTCTTGACAGACTATTGGAGCAAACCAATTCCCTGGAATATACCCACTGTGACACGAAATGCTGGGAGGAAACAAAAGGCATTCCTGCACATCACATGCACAGGGACATGCCCAGTTTTCCTGGGAAAATTCAGAGCATTTCAGACCTTTTCATTTCATGTGTTCTAAGTGTGTGAATTGCCACTTCTGTGCAGATTAAAAAATGTTAGACTGATAGAGAGAGAAGGCAGGAAAGCCAATATCACTAAACAAAACATAGCTCTAAAGGGGGTTTTCGTGCTCCTTAAATCAAGGCTTTCAAGTCTGCTTTCACAGACTCAACTTTTCGTATCTTACTTGTGTGACAATGTTGTAAAATCTCCTTGGAACAGATAAAAACTCAAGAGAGAACCATGAAAATTGACATTAAAATAAATGAAAGGAAAACCCACCCCGTACCACCTTGACTGATTCTGTTGACATGAGCAGCCTTTCTGGAGACCCATCATGATGATGGAAGCCCTGCAAGTCAGACAAGGACACATCTCAGCCACTTGCAGTTCAGCAACTGGTTACTGCTCGAGCTGAAGTTGCAGCTAAAGCTTTCAGCCAAGGATCAGGGGTTTAGGGGTAAGGTACAAACTATTTCATCCATCACAACAGCATAACAATTTGATGAAATAAAGGAAGATAGAGAGGTCTCTCAGGTGTTCAGCATCCAGCTGATGACAAAGCCCATCCAAAGGCCATAGGAGGGGCAGTGCTACTTCTGTGGTCATTCCTTAGGAGGTTTTAATCAATGGCATCTGCAGAACTAACACAAGTAAAGGAAAATTATTTTATGCCTGAAAAGGCTAATTCTATGCCGGGATAACATGGCATGACTGGGCTCCCATCAGACAAGGCTTCTACAAGAACAGGAAGGAATTTTGCAGAGATGGAAGAACTTCTGCTGCTGTTTTAACCTAAAATAAAACTTCGGCTTAAAGATTTGGATTTTTGATGGAGATCTAAACTTAATCTTGTTGTTTTCCATGTAACAGTCCTCTTACCATGGAAAAGAAAAATGAATCAACACAGTTTAGCCTATGGGAAGGAAATCACACCCTTCTGAAAGCTGTGTCTGACTCCTTAGCACTGGAAAACTCAGTGGCAAAAGTTCTGTATGTGAAGCAAGCCCATTATCCAGCTAATTCAGTCAGAATGTGTAGCAGCAGATGAATTTTTTTTTAATGGAATTTGAACTATTTTTATATAATCATCTACCACACCAACATTCCTGGCAAACAAAGACCACCAATACCACCTTCCTCACCAACTGGTTCTTGGAGAGGGATGAGAGAAGAGAGACTTCGTGTGCTGGTCCTTCTCACCTCCAGGAAAAGAGAATCGGAAGAATCTGCTTGTCACACCAGGAACTGAGGAGGGTGTGGGTAAAAGTCAAATTCATGCCATTACTGAAAAGTAACTCTTTTTGGTATAGGCATTATCCCTGGGCTCATTATGAGGAGCTATGAACTCAGTTTGACCACTGTGTTGGCGGGAGTTTCTGCAGGAGTGGGGGGAATTGAAGGGGGGAAAGGATATTAAATACACAGGATTACGATAATAAACAATAAGGTTATTTTAATGGTATTCTAGCATGTTTTTTTTCCAAGCAATTTTAAAATCCATATGAAAAATACATGCACATAAGGAATTTAGGGTTAGATTTCTACTCTCTCCACTCCCTGCCTGCAGCTGCTCCGTTTCTCCCGGCCTGCCCTGTGTGCGGAGCAACGTGAAGTTGTGGGTAGTTTATCTTCGGAGCTGTTTTGCTGGTTTGTTTGTGTTTAGCTGAAGTTCTGATCCTCTCTGGTTAGCGTCTTTCACTGGTAATTACAGGCAGTGTACCGTGAAAAGGTTAGTTTGGTCAGCGGAGCACAGGGTGGGGTGGGGGGGAGAGGGTTAGGAGAGTTTATCAACTGATCAGAGATGCCTTGTTGGAGCTCATCCTTTGTAAACAATAAGAAATGTCAGCGTGGCTGGTTGCTGTCACTGCTGACAGTAGAAAGAGCAGAGAGTGTAGCATTCTTTTGGAAAGCTGGTTTACTGGGAGGGGAAACAAGGCTATGGGATGAAGGCACTTGGTGGATATCCGAGTACCTTGGGAAAAGAGAGGAGTTTGGGCTTCTCACTCAGCAACCTAATGAAAACTAGACAAATAGTCCTGCATTTAATATATAGTTTCCACCAATTCATGCTCCTTTTGTTAGGAACAATTCTAGTCTGTATTGGAAAGAGACAGTTAAATATAAAGAAATCATTTCCCATTGACAAGCAAGTTTCAGATTAGGAAGCCACAGGAAGTTTATGAAAGAAAAGAGAGCTGCCTTTGGAAAGGTAAATTTCCATTCCCTGACCTCACATTCCTTCAACTTTGCAACAAAAAGGGGAAAAAAGAAAAAGCTGATGCCTGAACAAATAGTCAAATGGTAATCGGGAAAACTAAATAAGCATCTGTGTTATGAAATGCTGGGATACAAACAGCCACAAGTAAACCAGAAACTCTGAAGGGTCTGTGAAAGAGCTGCAGCAGAAATAGGAGCAACATGAAACAATTTACAAACACAAAGCTATACCTGCAGGCAAACATTTATCTAAAGGAACAGAATGTTCTGCTATTTGGAATCTCATAGGAGAATGCATCCTGTAAAAACAGAGATACTTTTCCAAGATTTAACTGGATCAGTAAACCCAACCCACCGTGTTATGCAGCATTTCTAATATGTGGCCGATGTTCCTAAACTAAAATAAAACGCAGCGTAAAATAAAGGCAGATTTCCTCCAAGAAAACAAATCACACGTGTTGAATTGTAATAAACAACATACTGTCAAAACAGTGTTATTTAAAACAACTGACAACACTCCATATTCACTGCTGCTTTGACACACAAAGTACTGAATGGATTTTGAGAGTTATCAGTCTATCAGTCACCCTGGGAGATTTACTGCACTCGAGTCAAATAAAACTCACAGAACTGTTTAACTCTTGATCTTCTAGACTCTGCAGGAGGAAAAGGAGAGGGGAATTAGTCTGGGAAAAGAGGTAGGCTCCCTGAAGCAGAACTTTAGCTGGTGTTAACTGATGCAACTCCCTTGCATTCCACTCCTATATCCATAGAAATAGCCCTTAGAGATAGTCCACATCCACTTATAGTCCATGGAGATGGCACTGCCACATGCAAGGGCATATAAAACCACATGATAAATACATTCATGTACCCAAATCACAGACATTTAGAGACACAGAGGTGGTAACACACTGAAGATTTAGTGATTTTTAACTCCAGACTTTGAGTACCTGGTGCCAGAGCGACCTTCCTCTGGCAACCACAGCCCTGGCAGGCGCCCTAAACTGGGCATCAGTGTTGTTGTGTTTCACGTTTCCCATGTTCCACTGTGAAAATGATGTTTGGTAGCTGTAAAGAACACTGGAACAGAGCTCCAGCAGCCTGGAATTTCCCCCTTTTATTCAGCAACACAGTGCTGGGTCACAACAGTAAGAGTGGATTTAAATCCAGACACAGATGAGGCCTCCAAGCTTCCAGTGACACTGGTTTAGTCAGCAAGCATGTCATGAGCTTCACTGGGCACAAGATCAGGCCATACCTCTCATACCTAAAACTGCTTTATTTCCTGGGAAATCCTACAGCCAGTGAAATCAGCAGGAGTTTCACCTAAAAAACTTCACAGCTCATTTTAGATCTTTTATTCCTCAATGATAATCTCAAAACAAAGCGAGCATTATCAGTGACCTAGTCCTGCACAGGGGTAAGTGGAACTCTAAAATATTTCTTTTCCCTTTTTTTCCCCCCTCTTTCTTTTTTAATTGCAAAGTAACAAAAGGGACTCTTGCTGTTTGGATCACTTTTCATGAAGCACATCTACAGACCCAGTCTTAAGAAACGATTGTTCTCAAACTGCTTTCTGAACTAACAAATAGTAAAAATAAAATAAAATAAAAAAGATTTGCCTGTCATGGGAGTTGGTCAATAAAATGCAACAGTGTTTATTACAACATTTAAAGTCTGTGATTAAGAACACCAAAAGGCCTAAACTAGAAAGAGTTTTAGCCTGTAATTTCCCTACAGTCCTGGCCTGTACTTCCTTATGAGTTAGCTCAGCAGGGCTTTTCTTCCATGTCCATCATCAGCTTGTAATTATTGCCATTCTCAAAGCTATGCCAGATGGGCTCTTTAGAAGCCGGCATGCAGCTTGTTTATGAGAGAGTGAGCTGTAATATTACTCTACACAGAGACCTATCTGGTCCCAGTCAAAGAGCCATGGTGCTCCCCCCCTCCCCATCCCTCCTCACTCTCCCTGCGTCCCTGGACAAGCCTCTCAGTTTCAGCTTCCCGCTCGGCGTGGGGGATTTGGTGTCACCCAGAACTGGAGGGCGAACTCCATCTCTCCCTGTTGGCTCCTGGAAAAAGGTGTGTGGGAGCGGCGCAGACCTGGCACCCAAGCAAGGCACCAACTTTGGGGACGCTCTCCCTCCTTCTCCCGCTTCCTTCCTGCCCTCCGAGCTTGTTCCTTTCCTTTCCTTAGAGCGAGGCCTGAAGTTTGCAGGATGTCCCATCCCAGGGAGAGGATAAACATTCGTGGAGAGGTTGAGGTTAAGCAGCGGTGCAGGGACCGGCGAGAGGGAATAACCCCGAGTTCATCTCGTTAGAGGCGGTCAGCCTTAGATAGCTGGGAAGGCCAAGACAGTGCTTCTATCAGTAGTTAATGAGGCAGGACTTGCAACAGATAGCCACTTTTAACTTACAAAAGCTTTTAGATGTCTCTGTTTACTTTGATCCATTTCAGTTCATTTGAGCCTTTTTTCTTTCTCTTTTTTTTTCCCAAAGCTTCCCCCTCCCCACAGCCACCACAGAAAAACTGCCTTTCCCCCCTTTTCCCCCCACCCTTAACTCAAACAATAGTATCATTTACCAACTTTTATACTTAACAAGTTTGAAGATCTTTAGTCAAGTTCTGCTACAATGGCATAAAGAAAAAACATGGCTCTTGAGAGCACCATCATAAAGAGAGAGGGAGGGGAATCCGGCTGCAGAGACGTAATTAAAAAATCCGACTGCCGAAAGATAAATGAAAGGAAGGGGGGGTGGGAATAACAGGAAAGGCTGCATTTTCAGGAGAGATTTAAAGTTATTTGTTCCTGATTGGGGGAGCTGCTCATTCTTTTATCCCTTGTTATTTTATCCATGTGATGCCAAAAGAACTTTCTTTGTTAAAATGTTCTCAGAACGGATAAAACTAATTTGCTGGAATGTGAAATAATCCAGAAAGTAAGAGGACTGTGCCTAATGTTCACAGACTGAGAATGGCAAATTAACCGGCCACGGTTTCCAGTCCCTGGGGCACAGGACTGGAATTTAAAGCTTCCGAAGAGAGCCCTGGTGCTAATGGATTTGCATGAAACTTGGCATGCTAATGGAGATTGTCTCTTGTAATGAGCTTTTAATTAGGTCTGCTTGGTGCTTGACCTTCTTGTAATATGGGGCCACTCCTCAGATGACAGCATTTCTAACCCACAGGTGTGGAAAAACAGAGCCTGTAAACAGACAGGATTTCCCTCCCCAGCATTCCCCAAATGCTGCCACTTCTTTCCCTCAGGTTGTTCTCCTCTTCATCAGCCATTATTTCTTCCCTCCTGTGAACATCCTCGCTTTCCTTGGTTATTATTTGGAAAAAGATTTTAAGTCCGTTGTTTTCATTTTCTTCTCTGTTTAAAGATAATATTCCCACCCAACTGGAAAACAAAACCAAACCAGCCCCAGGAAGCCGATGTTGTAAGTACACATGGGCAGCCACAGCATGGCACAAGGATGGCTCCTGGATTCTGAGAGCTCTCCGGATTCCCACTGTCCTTCCAGAAAAGAAACGTGGGGAAAAGCCTTTCTTTGCTAAACAGGCAGCTGAAACAGCCGTCTCTAGACAGATGCGTGAGCCCAGTTACCGAGGCTGCACCGCCCTCCAAGAGCCCTGGACACGAGTGTAAGTATTTTTGTGTTTTCATATTCCACCAGGAAGGGTTTCTTACCCCTCGCTGTGGCTCTCTGAGTCACCGCTCCTGCCTTTCATGCTCACAGGGTGCCCTTCAGATGCTGCCAAGATGTGGTAACGCGCTGGAAGGCAGCGCCTTTTGGGAACCCTGTGAATCACTTCTCACAGCACCAGCTCTCACAGTGGAGGCTACCAGTGACCACGCTATCCCAAACGCCCCAAATCCTCTCCGAGCCCTTACAAATCTGGGTGTGAACCATCTGAACATGCAGCTAAAGAACAACGGATGCCAGTAAGTAAATATAAATCCTCGTCTCGCGGCAGCCTCTGCCTGTTCCCCTGTTTAGAAACACAACCAGCAGGCAACCTCAGAGGATACATATTCATGGATTCATAGAGTGTGAGGCCAGCAGAAACCATTAGATCATCCCGTGTGATTTCCTATGTATCACAGGTCATTAACTTTCACTGGGTTACCCCTGTGCTGAACCCAATAACTCGTGTTTGACCGAGTGCCGCTCGTCGCTGCCTGACACGAACCCTCCACACAGGCAGCGAATCTTGACACAACGACATCAGAAGATGGACAATGCATGAGGCCTTTTGCTACAATTCCTGTGTCCTTTAATTATTAAACATCTCTTTTATTAAAAAAGGTCTCATTTTCAGTTCAAATAGATCTAGCTTCCAGCTAGCAGGTTTCTCCAGTAAATTTCTCCAGTAAATTAAAAAACACTGCAAGTATTTTATATCTGTGAAGGTGTTCGTACTTTGAGATAATTGAATATCAGTCTTACTTTGACAAGATAATCTAATTCAAATTAGGAAATCCTTGCTTAATTTATACCTGCTGGGAAAGATTCTGCTAGCGATGAAAATGAAAAGGCTCTGAGGAACAAAATCTGCCAATTCCATAACAGAGGAAGGTTATTAAAGTCCCTTCAGGTACCTTCATCGGAGATATCTACCTCTGAGCGTGTCAGGCAAACAAATGAAATGGATAATTTAGGGAACAGATAACCTGAGTTGGTTTTGACAACTATGTTTGGAAGAGACTGAAGCACCTTCATTCTCTTCAGTCCTTATTTTGGGAGTTAGACAAGTAGCTGAGGTGTAAACAACTTGTGTTAACATCTCCATGTGGTCCCTTGTCATTATTAACATGCACATAAAAATTCCATCTGTCCATACCAATCTCATTCATACCAAACTGAAACTGAATAAAAGCTCTTTTCTTCTTTAACCTTATACACAAAGGTAGAAAACCCTGAAGTGACTTCCTAAATACCCTGGCTCTGTCCAAAATACCTCTTAAAACCTTATTACTGCCACAATATGAAGTTTCCCTTCTTTCCTGGAGTAAAGGCTTCAGCTGGAAAATCTGAAATTGAATATTATAATTTAAGCAGAATTCACATGTTCCTCTTGGCAAATGCTTCAGATGAAGATAAAGGACAAGCATAAGACAAGTTTGTCTTTGTGGAATGAGTCATGGGAAGATCAGCTGTCAAGGCCTACAACTCATTTGGTTCTTCTTACAGATGTTTTTACAATTAAGAAGAGTGACTTGAGTGTCACATGGGAAAAAGAGTGTTCCCTCAGGATTCATCCATTAACTCTGTCAGCAGTACCCCAAACCCCACATCAGAGCATGTTCCCTGTCTGTTGACAATACAATAAAGAATGACTATTTACCATATGGTAATTATAGTTCAAGATGTGTTGTCCACATGGATTCTACTTTTGCTTCTCATGTATCCATGCAGGCAGTTGAGGTCTCCTGGAAAGCAGTGCCTATGGAAACATCCCTATGGGTGGATTTGTATTTCCTGCGCCTTCAGATGAGCTACCATGACCACAAAACACTTGGTGAATGCCCCAGGGCTGGGAAAAGGTCAAAGAGACAAATCCATACCTGAATCCTAGTGAGATATCCTTAAGGATAACTCGAGGTCCTTTCTGTAAAGTGAACAAACGAGCAGATGAAAGACAGTATCTTACTCCCAGCTCTGTAATGAGGTATTGGGGAGGAGTGTTGAAAAGCCATGGAAGGTTGTTGAGATATTCAAAACCCAGGAGGGGATAGTAAATCTTCCTTTTTTTTTGTGGATGAAAAAACAGCAGGATTGAAGGGCAAAAAAAAAGGTGTCCTGATTGTAAATTCCAAAGACATCTCCTCTGTCTATAAGTTATAGTAGAGCCTACAGAGGTGAGATGCAGGAGCAAGCTGTGGAGAGATTTTGTGCCTACCACATTGATAAGAGCTCATGTACAAGTAAGGAGCTCCTTCTTCTTTTCCCAGTGATTATAAATCCCAAATATATTCCTCTGCACACTCCTGAGTGTTACAATGGCTGTAAATTTTCTTCTCAAGTTAATTGCGTTTTGGATGTTTGATATGACACATCTGAATGTATTAAAACTGACAAATGATGCAAACTAGAATTTTCCACCAGAATTTTCCTCTCCAGATGGTCTAAGTCCCGGTCAAGCAAGCAGCAATGCTCCTTGGAAGTCTGACAGGTAACATCTACCCTAGATACACATGGAAGCCAAAATCAAAATTCTCAGTACTAGAAAGGCACAATTGCTCCTATTTTCCAAAAGGCCACATGGACAGGATTTAAACTGCATAATCCAGTTAAATAAAATGCTGGTGTCTCATATATTCAGTTTATTAAACTGGCTCCTGTATCTCTGATGTTTCATACTTCCAGCAACAATAAGTGATGTAGGTACTACTTGAATACTTGAGGTGGAAACCTGTTAATTTGTTGGACAGGAATTCAGGATAAGTCTCAGTAAAATGCCTTCCTTGTGAAAGAGATCTACCACTAGTGATTTTCCCTCTACCCTTCCCTATTAATACTTAGAAGAAATCAGAATTACTGGACAGTTGGAAAAGAGAATAATGGAAGGGTAACAAGTGAAAAATGGTCTCATGAGCATGGTCAGAGTTCAAGAAAAGCTCAGAAGAAAACCATTTGCAGGTAACTAAGTCCTCTTGAAGCCTTTTATTGCCCTTTTTAACAGGGGTGTGAAAATACTGAGCATTCCTCAATTCTCCAAAGGCTCATTACCATTCCAGCAGGTATCCTCCAACATTTTGAATCTGCCTTCTAGATGGAAACAGCAGATGACAACAGGCCTGGAGAGAAAATTGCATGTATTTGTCTTCAGGGCACATTGTTCCAATCTTTCCAGCTAAAGGAGAATATTTTATGCACTTCACGAACAGACTCACTTTGCCTCAATGAAATTAGCAACTTCCTGGATAAATTGTGGAATGGAAACAGTGCAAAGGGAGACACAAAGTGCAGCCCTGCTATGGCAACATCACATCCAAGGTGAAAAGAACCAGCATGAGATGGGTCATCACTTTTTGCAGCTCAGAAAACCAATAGTGTTTTGGCTAAAGAAGACTCTCCAAGTCTTCTTAGAATGTTCTTGTGCCAGCATTCTGAATTAGGAGGAATTGGAGGGAATGTGGATAGCGTTTCCAGTCTCCACAGGGAGAAGTTTCCAGACTCCACTGGTGAAAGAGGCCAGGATAAAATCAGCTGGAAGTTTAGTCCCTAAACAAAAGTGATATTTTCTTTTACCTTCAATTGCAAACACAGGTGTATCTAGAAACTTTTATTTCAAGATTATTGACCATGTTGTCCAGTTTCTCAAGCTGAACTTATTTATGGGGTGATCTTAGAGAGACTTTCTGCCCTAGAAAGGTGACAGACTTAAGAGGCTGTGCTGATTTGATTTTAAGGTCAAATTTGAATTTCATTAAAATTGAATTTAAACTGCCCTCTTATCCCTGTGAGAAGACCTTTCTCTCCTCAAATACAAGACCGTGTGTGAGTTTGAATGTCCAGTGGGTGTTTGCTCATACAGCACATACAGGTGAGAGCTTGAGAATTGTCACACTGGGTCAGGGCAAGAACCAACAGCCTATTCCCAGCAGTGATATTAAGGAGACACCCAGGAAAAAGGAAGAACTGGACAATTATTTATGACACTGGCCTGAATACTGTTCAGCTCCAGCTTTGGTGGAGTTCATGATTCTTCTGTTTAGAAACACTTCACAGATCTCTCTTCCAACTAGTTGGACAATCTCTCATATCTATTTTTGTATCTATCTACACATCCTCTGATGAGGAGCTCCAGAGATTTCCCACCCATCTCTTCTGTCTGGTGGGAACAGGACTCCCAGTATCTGAATTAGCTCCCATTGCCCTCCAGCCCTCCAACTGATACACAAACAGCTGATCCTTATGGATACTCTCTGAATCAGTCAGTGTGGACAGCTTTTCCAGGCTAACAGATCCCAGCCATGCCAGGAGGCGTTTGTCAGCCCTATTCTTCTCCAAAGGTTCCTGAGGGAACAGCATGAAGCTGTGCCAGGGCAGGGTTAGGCTGGATCTCAGGGAAAGGTCCTTTCCCCCAGAGGGGGGGAGGCACTGACCAGGTTCCCCAGGGCAGTGGGCACGGCCCCAAGGCTGCCAGAGCACCAGGAGGGTTTGGACAACACTCTGAGGGACAGGGTGGGATTGCTGGAGTGTCTGTGCAGGGCCAGGAGCTGGATTTGATGATCCTTGGGAGTCCTTTCCAACTCAGGATATCCTGTGATTTCCAGATGAGACTCCAGAGTTGTGCACCGCACCAAAGGGGTGGGCAATAAATTGATTTATAGATCTTCTCTTTTCCTCTCCACTCCCTCCCTACTAACTCCTAACATATGATTTGGGGGTTTTGACTGACATTTTCACTGAAGTATCCAAGAAAACTAGTGACCATTGCATCTTTCTCCTGAGTGGCAACAGTGAGCTTAAAGCTCCTCACTTTATACAAGAAGCCCAGATCCCATCTCCCAGTGCGCATCCATCCACAGGTAGGTCTGTTGAATTTCACCCTCCAGTTTGTTGACCAATCACTCACTTTTGCCAAGCTCTCTCACATTCTTTCCCTATCCATCAACACCTTTATTCCCCTGACTAAATCCTGCCTCACCACCACATTTTCTCACTGTTTTTTCTCTCCTCCCCTGACCACTTATGAGTGCATTGAACAGCACAGGCCCCAGCTCAGGAATCCACTTCGCTCACTGCAAGTCTGATCATTTAATTCTCTGTATCCTGTTGTTTTAAGTTGGTTATTTAACAATGCAAGGAGCTTCCCTCCTATCCCATGGATGCTGAGTTTCATTAAACGCCTTCTGTGGGAAATTTTATATATAGTCTTTTGAAATTCCCAAGTGGATTGTATCTATCAAATCACCCTTATTCACTTGTTCATTGATCCCTTCAAAGAACCCCAAGGCATTTCCAAGACAGGACCTCCCCTCACAGGTACCATGCTGACTCTTCCAAAGTGAATAATATTTATGCATATGTCCATTATTTTTTCTTCTTTTTCCATACAAACATCTTTAGTACACTCCTGTAGTTCTCTAGATCCTGAATAAAGCCTTTTGAAAAAGTGGTGTTACATTTGACTCTCCCTGTGTTGGAAAAGACTGGCAAAGCTGGAAGCTATAAGGCACAAGTGACCCATGGAGCAGCTCTTCAGAGACTGTCTTACCTTTACAGGCCACAGAAATGGTCAGAACTGCTCAGCTCAGGCACCAGAGGTCTTAATTGCCATGATTGCTATTGCTCTCTGCATGGTAACTTTATTTACAAGCTTTGCAAACATCCAAAACCCTAAACCCACTTCCCTACCCAGACACTGTGAGTTTACACCCCAAATTGTTTCGATTTTGCAAAAGCAAACAATGAGGGCTTTGTTTGAGAAAAACACAAGTAAACCAACAAATAAACAAGACAAAGATAGACCCTGGGGACAAACAGTTCAGCTTGGGGCATTTACAGTGTGGTTTCAGTTATCAAGCCCAAGTGACCCTGGTGAGCAGGGCAGGGAATCTTCCTGCAGCCCCCAACACCCTCCTGTTCCTCATCATTTATTAGCCCAGGTGCTCAAAGTAGTGTTCCTGAATGATGTCCGTTTCTCCTCAAAAATCGGGGGGTTTTCTAGGGTTTTTTACACCTCCTGCTCTCCTGTTCATTCCTGTCCCTGTGACTCTGGTTCCAACACCCTCATGTTCCTTCCACATCTGCCAAATGTTTCCCAGCAACTGCATCTCCCTGCCTCACCTTGTCTGTGCCTTTACCCCTTTCATCCCCAAACCTAAACTACCTCATCCATTTACTTTAGTGCTTCTCAATTAGTTCATCTCCTCAGGGTAGAGACTCCTTTCCCCTGGGCTCCCAACATTTTAATGGCTGACACTTAACATTAATTCACTTTCTTTTATGTGCATTAGTGGTGAAGGGTCAGACTATAATCGCTATTTTACACATGACACTTAATCAGAGGGAATCTAAGTTACTTACTGAGGCTCACAGGGACAATCTGTCACAGCAGAAAATTGAATCCATGGCTCCCAGGTCCGAAGGAAATACTGGTATGATGGACCAGGTGGTGATCCCACTGTGGAAATGGGGGTGGCACATGACAGAAAGAAATGAATTATTCTAAACTCATACACATCACCCCGGTTCATGTTCTGTAACACTCATACCCCAGATTTCTTTAAACAGGTAAGGCAGGAAAAATGGAGTAGTTGCAGACCCATCCTGAGATAAACCACTATCAGAACTCTGCAGCTCAGCTAAAGAGAGGCATCCAAAAAAACTACATTTGCCAGCTGAGCAGGGCAGGGATTTTGTGTCAAACGAGCCTCAGCAGTGGGTAAGCCCGGCAGCCCTGGCAGCACCAGCCTGTTTGTGCTAATGATGACAGCTGCACAGAACTGAGAAAGTTTGGAACTTCACGTGTTTCCAACTCGTCCAGTTGCCCTTTTCAGGAATGCTGTCCAACTGGAATGGCCCGAGGCCTTGTCTCACCCCTCCCTGGAAATGGAAAGGCAGCTGGTATATTCCACACTGTACCAGAGGCCCATAAAAATTTATGTTATCCAGCTGGCCAGGAACTGGAGGAGTTTCTAGTGCTAGAGCCACACTGGGGACTGGTGCATTTCCCCAGTGCCCGTGGAAGGAAAGGAAGATGGGTCTCAGCCTCCGGACTCCACTCCTGCTCGTGGGTCCCATGCCTGCGGACCCCTTGTCGTGCAAGCATTCCCAGACAGATCAGGGAACAAAGTGTCAGACTTCCTTAGATTACTCACATGAACCAAACAAGTGGGATTTGGCCTGAATACAGGAATCAGTCAGTTATCCACTGCTAAAATATAGTGGATAATTGAAGATGAAAGGCAGCTGTAAACAAACAGCAGACCGGAATATTACACTCTTCAGCACGACTAGGGCTGAGCAGCGCATGGAAAAGTACATTCCTATCCATATGAAACGGCAGGATAAACTTGGTTAAACAGGACGTCATTATCAAATTATAGGTCAGATAAAGTGTCCTCTGCCACACAGATGAGAGTGAATGTTGTCACCCACAGAGGAGGCAATGCCAGGAACTGGCTCCTCCTGCCTGGACACAGAGGTAGAGCCGCAAGTCAGGGAGGAAGGGAAAGGGGAAAGAGCTGTGAAGAGTAAGGTTTGTTGCTCCTGCTGCTGGGGGAGAAGGAGAGGACAGCAAGATTGCTGCTGCTGCTGGGAAAGGTCACCTCCTCCAAGCACCACAACTTCTCCACCAAAGCACTAGCAGAAGACTCAGCATTCCCAGGATCTGGCATGCACCAAGCAGGTGGCTGGGGCAAGGAGCCTGCCAGCTCCAAAACAGCTTTGCCTACAACTGCAACCTGTCCTGGCCCAAGTCAGTTTTCAGAGCAGATGGATGAGTATGCCACAGAGGGCAGCCTGCCCTTGGTGTTTCATCTCACCAACAGAGAGCCAGAGTCAGCACCCCACCTCTCCATTTGCCCACTCCCACGGTGGGTGTCTGAAATGCCTCCTGACATGCCTGTGCTGTCCCACGACACAGAGCATCTGCTAAAATTCACCATCCTGCCACATGTGCAGGATCTCCCAGCTGGGCAGCTCCAAAGGCCAGCCCTGTCAGGTCCTGCACAGCCCTGGCTACAGCCCAGCTGATCCAAACAGGAAAAGAGAAGTGTCAGCCTAATTCACAACGAATGACACAGCCACAGGGTGAGACTGAGCTTTGGCTCAAAGCCTTTAGTGTGGTCATTCCTGCACCACCCCCAAGGAACTGGGAGAGTAAAGTATGACCCCTTCCCTGCTCACCACTTGTTGCAGAGTGAGGGGAAACACGGCAGTCCTGTGGCTGGAACATCTTCCTTTTCCCTCATTCCAGCTCGGCTCCACTGGCTGGTACAGTGCGGGAGAAATGAAACAGCCTGAGTTTCATCCTCACCTTCTTCACCACTTCCCTGCCTGTCTCTGCACCATCTCTCCTGCCCCTCATCTCTGGGGGAAGTGGGGAACTGGAGGCTCCCGTGCTGGGTGGGAACCTTGCACGTCCTAGTGCAGCTGCACTATGGCTGGTCCAGTGGAGCACATACTACAGAGATGATTCAGTCGCAGTAAACTCACCACAATCTGTGACTTTTCCTTTTTTAAACATGATCATTCCACTTCCAAGAACAGACCAATAGCTTTTATAAGCCCTAGAAATATTCACCTTTAAAAATATGCTCCTTCTTTCTGGAGAAATTACTTTTATGTCTATTTTTAAAGTACAAAGGAGTTGTGGTTCTCCGTGCGGTTTTACAGTTTATGGTCCCACACATTTTGCTAACTGTAAAATACGGATGTTTCCCTAGTGGAAAAATTTCACTATAAAAAATTCACTGAGTTTCCTGTTTTCACATGGGGCTTCAATATTTTCTTTTTAAAAAAAAAAAAATCTCCCCTGTGGAAGAATCTGGTAGAGTTTAATGGCAAAGGAGTAGCATGCTACAGATGTGGGAAGTGTCCAACAAAATGCAATGGGAAATGATAACCTCTGTTAAGAAAGTCATAGAGTAATTCAGAAGTCCCTATTACTGTTTTCATTGACTGATTTGTACCTTCCTATAGGAGGTTATTTTTCACGACAAATTGCCTGGGTTCAGCCTTGTTAAATCACATTTTCCACTGAGACAGAATAGGGTAACAGCAGAGAGCAGAGCTCGCAGCCCAGGAGGGCTTTGGGACACCACAGGGACAGAGGGATCCACCTGAAGGCAGCTCTGTGCCAAGATCCTGGTGTGTCCAGGATGTACGACAGCAACTTCACAGAGTGGGGCTGACAAGAGGGACCAGGACAGCCCTGGGAAAAGGATCAGCAGGACCCTGAACATAACGGGGGCATTGGACCCACAGCACAGGCTGCATAGGGTTAGAGCAGAGGGACTGAAACATCACAGAAAGATTTGGATTGGAAGGGACATTAAAGCTCCTCTTGTTCCAACCACCTGCCATGGGCAGGGGCACCTTCCACTAGCCCAGATGCTCCAAGCCCCGTCCAACCTGGCCTTGGACACTTCCAGGGATGTGGCAGCCACAGGTTCTCTGAGCCCCTTGTGCCAGGGCCTGCCCACCCTCACAGGGCTATTCCTTCCCAATATCCCACATAACCCTGCCCTCTGCCAGTGCAAAGCCATTCCCCCTTGTCCTGCCACTGTCTTACCCCTTCCTCAGGAAATCCCATTGTTAGTACTGGCTGGAGGATCCTCTGAGGGGCAAAGGGAAAAAAATTGTGCCCCAGGAAAGTAATGAAGGACCTGAGGTCACTTAGGATGTCTGGGTGGCTGATGCAACTGGGATACTACTCATTACTCAGGGCTTAAAGTTCTTAGAGGCAAACCTTCTCTCTCCTCCACTGCTCCTTTCTATCCTTCACGCCTCACTCATGTACAAGTGACAGTGTAGCTTTGTGGCAGCAGTAGGGTGACCCTTCATGGACATTTTGTGTTAGATGAGGACAGATCCAATAGCCCTGAGAGAGAGGAACACTGGTACAGCCTGGGATGAGAACTGGCTTCCCCTCTTCCTCCTGGAAAGCAGGATCCTGGATTACAGCAATGACAGCAGTAAGAATAATACCCAGCCTATGTGTTCAAAGGCCGGTGCTTTTTTTTTCTGGCTGTACAAATGGCCCTGTTGACAAATATTACTGCTCAGCACAGACTCTGCTTCCCGTGTATCAGTAAATCACCACGGCTGCAGCACAGCTACGGGTATTTGTCTCGCAATCCTTTACATCCAGTCACGATCTGAGCTCTCACAGCTGCCTTTTGCTCTCTATTTATTGTGACTTCAGCAATGCAGGGATACCTGGACGGAATTATGGCCTTGCTTATCACATACTTACCACATAATGTTGTCACATAATGCTTATCACGTAACACTGTTGGTATTTTCAGTGTAGCTCAGAGGTAAAGCCCACCAGCTGCATAACAAATCTTTTCTAGGACTTTTGGCACCTGGAGTCTTCAAACCTCTACAAAACCTTGTGAAAAGGATTCTTTTGTCACAGAAAGAACAATTTTTTTTGGCTTGTCATCCCTATCACCCCAGATGAATTTGCCAAATCAGAAAATCCAGTTCTGTCAATGGAGATCTTCCCAGTTCAGTTCAAGACCTTCAATCCAGAATCAACTGTTTGAACCTGCAGATAACATGAGGCTGTCTGCGGTGCCCCAAGGGACCCAAGAGCCACACTGGAATATCTTCCTTTGCTACAGAAAAGCCCTGGAAATTTAAGTAAGGGGACACAGAATTCCAGAGATGTACTACAGCCACACAGCCAGGCGGTGCAGAGCCATCAACTGAGCAATTATTTTTTAAATCTCTTACAGTATTCTCTGCATTCCCTCTGCAATATTCTGCTTTTCCACACTGGCTCAAAGGCTGACCAGAGCTGGGGATGGGAATTTCTCTGTGGGTTGCTCTGTGTATCCACAGGCTGTCACGGCCAGACTGAGCAGGACTGTGGTGCACAAGCTCATGATAGATTTCTCCACACCCGAAGTCTCTATGAGCTTTTCTCCTTGGGCTGGGAAACAGCACAGCTTCACATCCCAGAATTCAAACTCAATTCACTTCCTACTCCCCCTCTATATTCCTTCTTTCTTTTTTTTTTTCTTTTTTTTTTTTTTCTTTTTTAACTGAATGGCCATAAACTTCACCAGCAGATTCCATACGGGTTATGTTACACCACCACCTGACTCCAAATCAATTACAGTCCAAAGGGATAGAGTTGCAGAGAGTCTGTGAAGCCCAGCCCTGGGGTTTCCATGAGGGACAGAGAAACTACAGTGCTAAGAACAGAGCCTGGAGATCCAGCTGAAAGAACTGAGTGATTTCACGATGAAAGCATGGAATTGGGAGGCAGGAGAGCCAGGTCTGTGTGCCCTGCTCAGACTACATGAGATGGATCTCTTTATTTCATATCTCAGCACACGGTTCCTTGCACACCAGAGTCCCCGGTTTCAGGGCTTCTCAGTGCAATCATTATATTTCATCATAAAGATACAGAATGTTTTCTGGAAGACTAAGCTACTGTGAGGGTCTGAGATTCTGTTTCATCATGATATGAGAGATTTGCACTGCAATTCTAAGAAATATGAGCACACTGATCAGTAAGAACTACCAGAATAAACCATATTCTTCTCTGACATCCATCATTAGGAGGGAAATCATAGGATGATGAGGATGGAAGGGACCTAATTCACTAAGTTCTGTTTCCTGCTGTTACAAGCAACTGTGTCATATAATCTTTTCCATAAGTCACACCTGTTTCTTTGTCAGGTGTATCTTACAAGGCTGAACTTCAGGTGTAACATAAGAAAGCAAACAACACTTTCTCAGCAAGCAGTGCCTGTGAAGGGTACAGCCACAGAGAGATTAGGCAGGTTGTGGATGCCACAGGTCTCATGAATGAAGCCCTCCACCATCTACACCAGCTGTGCTCCACACCAGTGAAATCTCACAGAGGCCACGTGGCTTTGTGCTTATACACAGGCAAGGCTGAGCACAAGGACTCCTCACCCTTGTCTTCCAAAGGGGTAGAAAATACAGTATTTCTTACAACCCTGGAACACACAAGGTACAGGCACAGCACCAGGTTGAAATATCAAAATCACTTGTTTTCCGCCGGTCTCAGCAGAAGCTGGAACATTCCTAAAGAAATGAAATTCAGCTCCTTCCCACCCAGTCCCCTTCAGCTGCTTCAGCTTAAGGTTGAACTCGCCAAATCCAGAAAAATCTCTGAGACTCACAGCTCTTTATCCTTCCCTTATCTCACTGAATGGAGAAAAACAGCCATTACCAGGCACTGTTGTAAGAAAGAAATGGATACAGGGCCTGGTGAAACATCCCTGCGTGTCCCAGTGGGGCACAGCCTGAAGTCTTGGCTCAGTTTTTAACACAGCACAGCTTGGAAGGATATTAAAGAAGGAATAATGAAAGCAAGAAGCGAAGCTTTCTGGATAAACCAGTGGAAGATGCTGTTGCTAAGCACCTGTTCGATAAGTTACATAAAGAAACATGACACATCACCCGAAAGCCTGAAGCCAAATTTCTCGCTGGCATAACCCTACTAAATCAATCAAATTACACAAGGAATGAACTTAGTCCAAGACACCTCTGCTTAGCAGCCACTCAGGGTTTGCCCTTCCCAGTTTTAGCACTATTTCTCCATGAGAATTGTGATGTAGACCAGGGAGGTCACCGCAAAGTCAGCCTTTGTAGATTGGGAGTTATGGGCAGCAGAGGGGGGGGTTCCTGTTCCTCTCTTGCCTAACCTGCCCTGAACTTCCCTGCTGCAGGAACTACGAGCTCAGCACATATTTTAGCACCTTTCAGGGCATTCAAACCAACGTAGGTGCAGAAAGGAAAAAAAAAATCTTCACTCGCCAGCTTTTGATACAACCTGGAAAACAAACAGCTTGGAAGAGTTCCTTTTTTGCTCAGCAGTGAAAATCGTGGTAAAGCACCATCTTGATAGTTCCCAAAGAGATTCATTTACAAAGATCAGTATAGGGGAGGCCTGTCTGGTCTCCCGAGATGTATCTCATCCTCTGACAATTCACTGAGACCTTTGCTGTATCTCGCTATATGTGTATAATTATCTGCTCTGATACCTGAGCTTCTATGCAACAGTCTAACTCCAAGTAATCCAAACTATCCCCAAGGCATGGCACACACAGAATGGTCAGGGGAGAGAGGGGAGGAGGGGCAGTGGACTTCCCTCCTTTGCCGCTGGAAATCAGCATTTTAGGGCCTTGTAGTCATTTCCTTGCTAGTGTGAGGAAACTTTTTTGTACATTTATATAAAATAGGAGGCCAGAAGTGCACACCCCCATCTTACTTCCTAATATATTATGTTCTCCCCTGCCGAGTCCTGGGACTTAGTCTGGATTTGGTAACTGAAGTAATATAAATGTTAGCTAAGAAGTATTCCAGCAATATGGTTCCAATTTAAGCTTGTTTTGAAGTCTAAAGAACTAATATGTCTCAGAGATTCTTCACTGGATGTTTAGCTCGAATGTAATTTGTGCAGAAGTGCACGCTGCTCTCTAGAAGCCCTTCTGTGACGCTCCAGAAAACAGGTTCCTTCCCAAGCAGGATAGAATCACAGTCATGGAATGGTTTGGGTTGGAAGGGATCATAGAGATCATCTGATTCCAACTCCCCTGCCACAGGTTGGGAGCCTTCTACTAGACCAGGTTGCTCAGAACCCTGAGTCCAAGAGGATGCAAAGCAACTACAAGCTCACTTGCCTCTTGTGAATTTGGGGAATTTGCTCAGGGAATGTTGTCCTTTTCGCTGGGCCTTGTGGATAGAAGAAGGCTGCGTGCTGCCACTGGTTTCACTCCCCTTTTCCTCTTGTTTTTCGGGGGCCAAACAAGCCACCCCTGAAGGAAGCCATGCTCTGCAAGCTGTTTGCACTTTACTTCAATAACATGCTTCTTGCAACGCTGCCTTTATTTGTGTAGACATGCATTCTCAAGGTTTGCCTGCCCCCTTTTCCCCCCTCACACCCCTACGGAGCCCCTGCCTGAATCCAAGTAATGAGCTAACCCATGGAACTCATTGCCCTTTATCTTGCTGGGGAACGTGCACCTTTTGAACTGCCATCTGCAGATTGTGTTGATGCACTGACTTGTTAACTGTGCCATACTGTGAAGGAAATGGCATGATTTAGATCAAGTGCTCTGGACGGCTGTTCATAAGAAACACTTGAGCCAAGCTGTTACTGCTCAGGATGTGCCCTGGGGAGAGGGGTTTCGTTTCGGGTCATGCTCTTGCCTTGTATGAGGGCAGGCGCAAAGTACTGAAATCACAGTCCTTCCCTGAAGCTGAGGGGAGGGGGGAGGAGAAACATTATGAAACCATAGAAGCGAAGCTGCCAAATTAACTTCTCACCCTTTCAATCACACTCCAGAGGATAAAAGCCTAACATTTCTGCCTCAGAAACAGGCTCAGTTTACACCAAACAAGTTATTTCTCTAATTTATCAGACTTGCCAGCTATCATTCTAATTATTGGAAACCTCAGACTTTTTATGAAGTCAGATGTACAGCGTTATTTGCATGGTTGTAATGTATCACCAGCTAAATAGGTCTTGGGGAAAGAAAGGCTTTTTAGAAAGGGATCTGCAGGTTTCCTTGCACAGTTAGGGGTTTAAGAACACTATCACCAGGGAAAAAAATGGTTCTGGATTTAATTTTCTTAAAAAAAAAAAAAAAATGCTACTTCCAACATAATATAACATAGCTCAACATGAGAGGAGAGGACTATGACAGAAAGCTCATCAAAAGGCTCCCGTTGACTTTCAGTGGCTTTGGATCAGCCCTTAATTCTTTATCTTCCCTTGCATAGCAGCATAAACGTGGAAACAACCTAACACCGGCAGCCAGGTCAGGCAGAGCAGGAGGCAGCCAGAGCCATCTAGACAGGCTGCTCGCCCAGCCGTTCCCAACACAAACACTGATTTGTCCATTCTATGTAAATGGATGATTAGAGTCATTCTCTAAGACAAATTTACTTTTCTGCACACTCTAAATCTGTTTAGTCACTTTAAAGGTGTCAATTATTGGAGCATGCTAAGACTATGAATTTCTTAGTAATAGCTTTAATAACATTTTGAAATGAAAAGCAGATACCTTGAAGTTGGCTTACTTTGAAAAGACATACGAGCAGATCTGGTTTTAATTTATGTCCTATTCTACATCTGGAATCCCTTATAATTAAAACTAAAAGCTGGACTACTACTTCCACCTGTCAAATGATGAAAAGATGAATGCACTAATAGCTTACTAAATAGCCCAATATGATCGAGTTTACTTTCCCGTTCTATACAGTAAAAGAGGGGTTTGGACAGGAGGCTAAAGGTCTTTGGTCATTACTAATGACACGCTTTCAGTGTTAACCTACGTACCCCACTACCACCACCACTGGTGCCTCTTAGCACCGAGAGCTCCAAGCTGCGCTTTGCATTTGGATTAGATGTGTGCATCCAGCTCTGCTGCTCCAGCTTTTCAAGTGTTCTCAGTCCACAGGTGGATTTTCTCCCCTGTAACTATTTTCAGCCACTCCACATTTTTCTTCCTCTCATTTTTTTTCTCTTATTAACTACTTTAATCCATCAAGTTTTCCATGCGAATTTCTGAAGCACTCTCATCCCAAATGACAGCTTTCCCATTGATGTGAGCAGTTCAGGGCATGTGGCAACTTGGACTCTATTTTTACATCTTCTGGTGCCATTCCTCCATGATCCCATCCCCTCCCATTCCGGTTGATCCACCTGTCTCATCTTAATACACTGCCTGACTCAAGACAATTTCCCTGCAAGCCTTTGTACAGAACCAAACAAAACTGGACCCTCAAAGGATAAGCAAGGCCTCGAGGTACAGGCACAATACAAACAAAATGGCAGCTGTTGGATTAACAGTCTAAAACACAGTAAAAATATTCTCCTGCAGAAATACTGAACATTTTTTCCCTAATGTGTTGACACATCACCCATGGGTCTTTATGGATGCATGGTCAGATTATAAACATTTTAGGGGAACTCATGAGATTCCAGCTCTCCCGTTTGAGACCACAACCTCTGAAGCCCCTCTGCTCTGGAGCCAGGCTGGGAGAGCTGGGGGGGTTCACCTGGAGAAGGGAAGGCTCCAGGGACACCTGAGAGCCCCTGCCAGCGCCTAAAGGGGCTCCAGGAGAGCTGGAGAGGGACTGGGGACAAGGCATGGAGGGACAGGACACAGGAAATGGCTTCCCACTGCCAGAGGGCAGGGATAGATGGGATATTGGGAAGAAATTCTTCCCTGTAAGGGTGGGCAGGCCCTAGCACAGGTTGGGCAGAGAAGCTGTGGCTGCCCCTGGATCCCTGGAAGTGTCCAAGGCCAGGTTGGACGGGGCTTGGAGCAACCTGGGCTAGTGGAAGGTGTCCTTGTCCATGGCAGGAGGTTGGAATGAGATGATTTTTAATGCCCCTTCCAACCCTACCTATTCTCTGGTTCTGTGATTCTCTTGGCCCTTCAGAGACATTTTTTCCAGGAAAAGTTTGCCCATTTATCTTTAAAGATGTTGGGGGGAAAAAAAAAACACACCAAAAAACCATTGAGGGAGGAATCCATTTGCGATGCTATACCATGGAATCCTAGAATTGTTTGGGTTTGCAGGGACCTTAAAGCTCATCTCATTCCAACCCCTGCCATGGGCAGGGACACCTTTCACCAGCCCAGGTTGCTCCAAGCCCCGTCCAACCAGGTCTTGGACTCTTCCAGGGATCCAGGGGCAGCCACAGCTTCTCTGCCCAACCTCTGCCAGGGCCTGCCCATACTCACAGCCAGGAATTCCATCCCAGTATCCCATCTAACTCTGCCCTCTGGCAGTTTGAAGTCATTCCCCCTCTCCTATCACTCTGTGTCCTTGTCCAAAGTCACTCTCCAGCTCTCTAGTGTCTATCCATTCCTTTTAAAAATAAATTAAGAGCAAAGGAGTTCATTTCAAAAGAAAACTTTGGTTCTGTCCTCGCAGAATCCTTGGAGCAGCCAACCAGTTGTGTGGGCTGTCTCCAAAGATTAATTGTCTCATCACCTGCTCTTGTTTCCTCTGTTCACAGAAATATGGAAATATCCCATCTGGAAGACAGGATTTTCCTCTGCTTTCTAAACAGCTTGGAATAATGCAAAATGTGAAGATGTCTAGCCCAGATAGAGCAGTCTAATTAACACCGTTGTCGGTGTCCTCTCTGCTATTGCTACTTCCAGTGAATAACCGCCCCCCCAGTAGTTCTTACAGTTCTCAATGTTGCTGAATACATTATTTTCATATGACTGTGTTCCTCAAAGGAAAATAAAAGTCGTGTCTCCTGAGTAGCTAGACAGCTGCCCAAACGCCTCCCTGGCATGAAAATGCCAGGAGACGTGAATATTCCAGCAAAATGCTTTAGCTCAGACAGGGAGCTATGGAAAAAGCTGTCCCAAGTATTACAAATGCGCAGCACTCGGCCTCTTACGTCAATGCAAAGAGTAATGTTTCGGCTGCCCCAGCAAGTAGGAAATGATGCAGGTATTAAACATTATTACGAGAACAGAGACACATTAGTTACTGCTTATGCAGTGGGACTGTGAATGGAGCTTTTTGTTGGGAAGGATTTTCATGGGGAAAGTTAATACACTTTGTCCAGACCATGAGATGGTACAAATCAGAGTAGTTCCATCTAAATCAATGGATCAGTGTTGATTTACAGCAGCTGAGGATCAGCTCCCTCTTTTCTTGGCCTGCTGAGGATTGTACAGCATACACTGCCTAGAAACACTGATGACAAATTTGAAATTGTGTAGGGATACACTGAACCAAGAGCCTGATTCAAACTCAAACTGGCTACTCTCCTTTTAAATCACTGCGAGCTGCTGTCTTAAGCATTACTGTCAAATGAGCCTTTTCAAACATGGATCAGGATCTGGTGGCTGCACCCTCCGGTCGGTGCCACGCACGCCGCATTCCATACAAACTCAAACCCGCTAGTGCCGATTCATAAATGATGTGTTGGTTTAATCTATTTTTCACAGGGGGTGTTTCAGAGCAGGAAAATTAGAAACAGGTAGAAGGGACTATTATTACTGTCTCATAGTGTGCTCTTGTACATGAGGATTGGATTAAGATAACATCTGGTCTATATTTCTTGAACTATTTCCCTTTTATCACAAGAAAATCGGCAACCCATCTCACAACTGCTCCTAATTTAGATCTAAATATCACTGATGAAACATTGTACAACATGCTGTTATCTATTAAAATGATTTCCCTGAAGGAACAGTGGGTACTTTTACATTTTCCAGTGAAGCCAACCATATTCCCCCTTAGCACTAACTAGTTACCTTATAATCATATACTCAAAATGGCAAAAGCAAAATCACTTTGGAAAAAGCAAATGAGTCCTCAGCAAACCTTCAGCTGGAATGGGTTAATGCATGTTCACTGATTTCAGGTCCATTTACACCGTCCTCCTCGTGCTAATGGTTTGAGTTCACACACAGTCCAAACCTGCAAGGTGCCGACGATCTTCTGCATTCGTTGGCTTTAAGAGGAACTGGTTAAATCATAGAATTATAGAATCATGGAATGGTTTGGGTTGGAAGGGTCCTTAAAGTCACATATTTCCAACCCCCCTGCCATGGGTAGGAATGCTACTCACTTGATCAGGTTGCTCAGGGCCCCATCCAACACTTCCAGGGATGGGGCAGCCACAACTAAAGTTAAATCCAGGCTCAAATACATAATTTAGCAGAGTTTTTAAGGATCTGCTTTTGTACACACACAACAGAGGAACAATGAACAGTCCCGAGTTACCTGGGGAAGCAGAAAGGCTGAGCACAGCACACTGTCATCCCTCCCATTTGGTTCAAACAGAGAAATTGTCCGTGGAATGCAGTAATCTTTTTTTCAGCACTTTGCAGAGTTCAAGTCCCCAGAAAGCAGCCTATTGAGTTCAGCAAATAAAAACTTCTGTTTTCTTCACGAGTCTATAATTCATTTTCATGGACAGTAAATCAGAAAAGGGGAGGGGGGGGGAAGCATTTTACAATCTCAAACTATTTTGCATCCCTTCAGTGCACATCAGTTTTCCCCATTTCCATCATATCATTACCACTTAAAACAGGGGAATTAGATAAGCATACGTTCCCTGGATTAACTACTTTAATTTAAAAGTAATTTTTACCATCTGGAATTACTATTTACAGTTGTTTGGAGGAGGGAAAAAAAAAAGAACCTGAAACTGTAGAAAAGATCATCAGAATTTCTTTCAAAGAATAACCAATCTGAAGGAGGGAGAAGCACACAAGGAATGTAATTGATTGTCCACCGGTCAACTTGGGTATTTTGGAGGGAATTCTGAGAATAAAAAGTCTCTCTGAGTTATCAGTGGTCAGACTGGAGCCATTCAGTTTTCACCTGCTTGCGTTTGTTGTCTGGCAACCAGTCAAGGGTGCTATTAGGAGAATTAAGCTCCAGAAGAAAAGATTACCCTGTAGGAGGTAAGATAAAGACTGGAAAGTGTGGCTTGTTATCAGTCTCACAATAAGGACCAGGTCAGAATAGATTCAGTGTGGGTTTCATTTCAAACAGGTAATCTCTGCTGAAATAACAGAGTAATTGTTGCTTTGAAACCTTTCTGTGCTGCAGCACACTGCAGCTTATTTGATACAGATTCTGGATTTAATGGAGAACTCCAACAAGCCTGAAACACACACACGGGGAAAGCAAGAAAAGAACAGGGCACTAGTGGAAAATGTCTTTATCCTGTAATTCCAGGTCAATATAGTGAAACATAAAATATTGTTCAGGGCAGTTTTATACCTTGATTTATGTCTCCTCTCCTTCTCAGGCTGCTTTCTATCTGTCTATACAGTTTTGGTCTATAAACGTGCAGTAACGTAATACAAAATATTGCAAGAGTAATAACATATGCAATTACAGTACATCTCACAAATCCTAAACACAAGCAATGAATCAAAGCTTTCCAGGGCTATTCCTTGAAATACAGCTTTTTCTAGGTTCCATTCAAAGGCCTGAAAGCAGTCACTGGGACAAGCTGCAAGAGCGAGATGCACATTGCAGATGAGGGACAGCATTTTATGTTTTTCTGGCAAAATGCCTAAGTGTTTGTCTTGAAAAGCAATTGTGGAGTGTGCTTCTCCTTTTTTTCTTTATAAAGATAGTGCACCTTTCTCTCAGTCGTCGCCTCCTCTGGAAATGTGCATTAACTGTTTGGAGATGAAGCTGCAGTTTGGTTTCTTACTGTCTGCAGAGAGTGTTAACCAGCAAAACAGTTGAACTTCTAAATTTCATACTACAAAGGATGAGCTGGTAAACACTACCAAAGCACAGAGAAAACACAGGAAAGAATTCTCTTATCTGTAGTCTCTTACCTTATAGCGATCTTTGTTTTCCAACCCTTGGAGGCATTTAAAGAAGGCTCCACTGTGATGTGGACTTTGCCAGTCTTACACACAGTACTTTTCAAGCCGTGGCACAAGCAGGGAAGTTGCTCAAAGCTCCAACATCTTCTTCTGGAGCCATTCTGGGTTCTGGTTGTGGAGCAGAAAGCAACGGATTACCCAAGGTTGTTCCATATGGAGGCAGTTCCCGGATCCTCCTTCAGTTGCCACAGGGTTACCTGGATTCAGATATGAGATAATTTACACTTCAGAGTTGTCCAAGGAGCTCTGAGATTGTAGAGTTTTTATTTAAGAAATCCGCCAAAAGCAGGGAATATGCAGAAAATAATGTAGGTACCAATATTTCTATAAAACTTGGGAACTGTGAGTAATTACATAAAGGTCAGCACAGTAGCAATTTCAGGTAAGATTATTATAAGGTTGTGAGGAGATGCACTGACTTCTAAAGCTAAGTATCAATCCTCTTGAATAAATGGAACACTGCCTTAAATTCTTAAAATGATTTCATGATTTCACAACCAGAGAGGCTGTGGCTGCCCCATCCCTGGAAGTGTCCAAGGCCAGGTTGGATGGGGCTTGGAGCAACATGGGATAGTGAGAGGTGTCCCTGCCCGAGGCAGGCAGTAGAACTGGATGATCTTTCAGGTCCCTTCCAACCCAAACCATTGTGTGATTCTGTGGTTATAAATTTGGTTAAAAGTGGTGGAGCTGACTGAATAAATAAAAAAAATCTGCAGGGTACACTTCACAGAAATGTCAATTTCCAAATAGTTCTTTATAAAACCAACTCAGCATCCAATTTATGACTTGAAGATGGCCAAGAAACCACTCCATATGGAAAATAAAATCCAAAAGTGCAAAGGAAAGAGTCTGGGAGCTCCAAGAGTCATAGCACTGGCAGTAGCACAGGCATCTCACTGTGGGCAGTGCCACTCAATCATATTCCAGAGGAAGGGACAAGCATTGCTGCTGATAAAGATTGCAGATGGCACAAAGCTGCGTGAAGGGAAGAATAACAACAAGGATATGTCAATCCACGAATTTGATCTGGATCATTTGGTAGGTGCTGCTCATTTGTCTATTTGCACACCTTGTAACACATCCAGATACAAGGTCATGGCTGGCAAGGGCAGTGCAAGGCTGGTTGGCATTAAGAGCACTTTGGTTCCCACTTGGGATATATTTCCTACAACTTTGCCTTCTGGGCACTCGCCTTCAAGTCACTCCAGTCATTCCAAACCTTTCCCAGTGGAAATATTTGCACTGCATACACTGAAACACTAGTTCTGAATCCAGGGAGGAGAAAGAAACCAGCCTTGAAGGAAACTCAGTGTCCCAGCCTTTTAAAGTTGATTACCAGAACAATTCCTTGCTGTACCTTGTATTTTTCTAACCTATTCCAATTGCCTCTTCTGCTTCTGCGATACCTTAAAGGCAAAGAAATCACCCCACAGATGGGGGGGGGGGGGAAGAAAAAAAGATGGAAAGCTCCTCATTTGTAATAAAACTTAGACTCAAATTCCCAAACGAGCTCCACAGAAGCAGCCTCCAGGCTCTCAGCTCCACTGGAGTCCCTGGGGAACACAGGGCCTTGCCTACAGAAGGATCATGGCAGATTTGAGCATATGAGCTGACGGGGCTGATCCTGCTAACACTTCATACCAGGCAGAGAGCCAGGTGCACAGAGATAATCAAACCAAATCCTAATTAAGTGTCTGAATTCCCTGGGAAATCCATGCAGTGTGAGATGCCTAAATATGATTGCGGATATCAATCCAGCTGCTTATTGCTATGAATACATCACTGATTTTCAGGGCAGTTGATGGCATTTGTCATTTCATTATAATTTATCTGTTTTTCTTGAATGGGAGAGAAGTAAACTCTGAGGATGATTGCACTACTATGAAATACATTTTCTCAAAGGAAAATAATAACTTTTATACTTAAACATGTACCTGAGCTTGGGCAACACAGGGAGAAAATTAGCAGATCACTTGAAAGTTTTGGAGAACATATACTATAATGCCTTGAAAGATGTAGAGAATATATACCCTAAAGCTTTCTAAAAGAACTAGAAGATCTAGTTATAGATCTAGTCTGATATTTATATAGGCTGAGACATAATGACTTAAATGCTTTTTGCCACATGATCACTGAAGTTAGCTGATAAAAACACTCGGTGAATACACCAAAATAAAAACATTCTGATCTCACCCAGAAGGTATGCTCAGCTCCTCAAAGGAAATAAGAATCCTGCACCTATTAGATCATATCTTTGCTACCCACTCAGAGCAAATGATTGATATAACAGACATGTTGAATCAAGATGTTAGATCATTCTTTTCCTTCTCTACACACTCACTCGCAGCCAACAGATTTTTTCCCCCAGAATATCTGTGATTCCTTAGATTCTTTGAGGCTATTCCCTTAATAATTGGAGGAGCTGGCTGAGCAAAAAGCTCCACACAATGCTGGGTCAGAGGGATCCACGGCCTGTCTGTGCTGCTGTAGTCAAACCAGCCCAGCTTGAGAAAGTATGAACACTGGAAGGGGCAGAAGAGTCACAAGTAGGGCTGGGAGGGAAAACAGGCATGTCACTGACCTTTTTTTAATAGTTTAGGGCCTGATCCAGGTCCCTCTGAAGGCAGTGACACAGCTCCTATCAAGTTCAACAGAAGTGAGCTTTAAAAGAATGTTTTCTTGCCAACTATCTGAGTAACAGACTGGGCCCTCGGGATTTCCATGGCAAGGAAAGAAATCCTTCACCAACCCCTCAGTTCTTCAGGGAAGCAGACCCTCTTCAGAAGAGCTGCATCTTCAGGAGGTGAGAGCCCACTGGCATCGATGTTCCTGCTGTCCCCAGTCACCGTCCTCCTCTTCGCACAGCAGGATTACAGTTTATTAGTTTGGATTATCCCAAGGGGTGATCGTTTCTCACAAGACTGCAGCAAATTCTTTTCCTCTTTCAACTCCCACGTCACCATACCTTTGGGAAACACCTACTGTTCCCCCAGTTACTTTCCCCTGCTTCTAATATGTTCTTATCCTTAAACCAAGGAGCTCGGTCCTCTCCTAAAAGCAGAGAACTGTGTAGGGATTTCTTCATAATAAATCCTATATGTGTTGGGACTAAGTATGGATGAAAATGAGTTAAATTAACAGAGCAGGAACAAAGGCAATGCAGTTTTCTATGAATATATACTGGCTGCATATTCAGAATTTATTATGAATATATCAATCATTTATTATCAATGACATTTATCCTTGACAGATTCCTGACATCAGCCCATATACTGCCTTCAGATTACACCTTAGTGGACCAGGTGTTAAACAAATGGCATTCACCTGAATGTGACCTTAAATACACAATTTACAGTTTAAATTTACAATTTAAGCTGGATTTGTGCGGATGAAGAGACAGATGGAAAAACAAAGTATGGGTAAGGCTGTGAGAATTCACCATAATTTCAAAAAAGCTGGATGTTAAAGATCTCTTTTAAAGTTAGAAAAATAATATTTGATCCACAGATGATTTTTGTCCACAGAATCATGCTCTAACTAAAAATACTTTGCTCCAAGGATGCTGTTTATTTTCTACCACTGGCAGTGTGAAAAGCCCAGATCTACAGACTCTGGGCAGATCTTATAAACCAAACTATTCTAAGAAAACAAATCTTAATATATGCAATACAGCTGTTTAGCAGTTCCCCAGGGCTCAGTGGTGCTTGCTGCCAGCTCTCAGCTCTTTCTGCTTTAAGCAGGGAGGGAAGTTTCTTTAGATTACCTTATAGAAGATGTGGGTTGGTTGCTCTGCTCTCTGTGCTGTCACTCTGGATGGCTCTGACAAGTCTCCTGCTGCCACATGCCTGTTCTCAGGAAGATCTGTTAATGTTTTTGTCTCCTCCTGATCTCTGGTCCCTTCTCCTGACACTTTTCACAGCCTCCTGAAAATGGGATTCTTGAAGTCAATAATTTGCTTATTGTCCCTCGAGTGTAAACTTAAATGTTTTTCATCTTGGAAACTATTTCCTCATCTGTGTTTTTTTCACATTTCCTACTGGATTCAAGTGATCTGGGATTTAATAATCATTCTGCCACCTGAAATGCACACTAACACCTGTCCACTGCACAGGAACTATCAGCATTCTGGGATTTATACCTGATAACTCCTTTCCTTTATACAGTTGGAGCAGTTTAAGTATATAGAGGTGCAACAGCTGGATTTTACATGTGAAACCACACTTGAAGATATGATAGTAGAGGGCAGGGAGTTCCACTGGGCATGGAAGGGACCCTGATGCAGGACAGAAGCCTAAACAAACCATCAAGCACGGTAAGAAAATACTTCTCAGCCTATTATATTGCCCCCAGCACCACCACCCCTCCAATCTGTTAAAATAGCACCATTTTCTGTACCACAAAAGACTGTAATTTGTAAGGAATTCTAAGCACTTGGAAAGCACAAGGGGACACTGAGAGTGGGGAGGTCCTACCCCACAGACACTCCATCCCTTTCCAACCATGGGAATGCAGCTGCCTCCCTCCACATGAAATGCAGCCTGAAGAGATGAATGCTGTTCTTAGGCTGAATAAAAATAAAAGATGTTTCCAAAACTGCACAGCTCTCCCTTAGCCCAGAATCCTTCTTTTAAAACAGTGAAGCCTTGTATAGGTTGCACATAAAGGGGGAATGTGGAAGATCAGTTCATTTTTGCTCTGCAGGGACATCTCATTGTGTAACAGTGTTCAGCCATATGGGGCAGGGGACATTTCAGCAATGGGGACATCAGACCCCGAGTGGCACCTACTGTGGCATTGAGGGAGGACTGAAGAAAGAAGATGGACTGAATCTCCAGTTAACAGGAACAGGAAAAATCAGCACAAGCTGCTCTGGACATTCAGGCATTGTCCTCACCAACAACCTGTAGTAGAACCAGCCAGCATGTTCTTTCATTCCCAGTTTTATGGTGGTTCCTACTTGTTTCACGCTGTTTTTTTCTTGCTTTAAAACCAGTTAAGCTATAAAAAAGTTTTATTCAAGACAAAATTCTGGCTCAGAAAACAGATGTTGTTTTCTGCTTTTCTGACTATGGTGACACTGGACACAGAAAGAACTTTCCGTGGTTCCATGTGGATTTTCTGTTCCAGAAGCCTAAGAGAGCTACAGGCAACAACCAGGAGTTAAAACCTGAATACAGATTTTGCACAGGTGGCACAACCACAGCAGAACTGCATCTTCCTGTTTCCACCATTCACCCTTCTTGCTGGCATATGTGAAAATCTACTGTTTTTCTTTGCAGAAAGACTAAAAAAGGGAGAAAATCTCTGGCTCAAAGACTCACAAAAAATAAACTGTGAAAATGAAAAACTTTTTCTAGTGAAGAGCAAAAACGCCAAAAGAACTGAAGATGTCTGCTATTACTCAGTGGACCTCCCCCTCAGAAGGAAAGAAAAATGGTCTGGTTACCTCAGACACAGGTGAAATCACTTGGTGACAGCACCTCTGAGATATCCTGAGCGGTGCAGGTCAGGTGGGACCAGGGCAGTGTCTCAGGCAGCAGCCTCTGAAGAGCCCCTAAAGTGCTGCAAGAGATGCTGCTGAGCCAGGAGCTGCATCTCACTTCCTAAATCACTGCAGAGGATGTGACCCAAGATGCTATTGATGGCAGCTGCTGAGGGAGAGGATATCTTACACATGACATACAAAATTCAGGTACTTGACACCTGGGGTCATTAAAATGAGAACATGCATTTTGGATGAAAAAACAATATTTGCAGTGTTCCAGCCAAATTCCAGCACACACAGGTTGTGCTGTTCTGGGAGCAGGGAGGCAGGTGGGATGTGCACAGCTCTGGGAGCTTCACCTTCAGTTCTTTTGAGGCTCCAAAGAACTCCAAAGATGATGCATTTGGGCAATGCTTCCATTTCCAAATCCAAACCCAGGAATAACATGAGGTGAGACTCACAGGTTGTGGAGTATTGTGCTGGGATCATAGAATCATGGAATCATTTGGGCTGGAAGGGATATTAAACACTCATGGCCATGGGCAAGGACACCTTCCAGTAGACAAGGTTACTGGATCCTTGGCCTATTGGGAAGCAGGAGACAACCCTCTGAGGCCAAGTCTGATGGAAGGAAAGAATCCTTTGTACTGAAGTATTCCTAATGTGTTCCCTGGCACTTCCCTGACTTTGGATGTGATTCACTCAGCCTGCAGGAATGTTTTTGCTCCAACTGACCAAAGAAAAAGTGTAATTTTCTTCCAGATTTATGGGTTGATTTAGCTTTTACTATACAGTCAGGCCAGCAGAAGAGCTGCTGCAACAGAGGAAACTGATCCACATAATTGGGAAGAAGGGCAAGGAAGAGGAGTGAGAATGGCCCTGCCACCTGCCACGAGCTGTTGGACTGGCTCAGTTTTATCAAGCAAGTTCCCTCAGGTCTCTCTAAAGAGAGGGACGATGGCCCAGTGCATTGATGAGCTGAAGAACCATCTAGAGGAACCCCTCTCTCTCAGAGGAGAGCATAAGTCTAGTACTACAATATTCCTGACCTAAGACTGGACTTAAATCCTTTGCCTAATAAGGACAGAATTAAAGCATCTGCATTAGATGAGGTAAATCTGGGCCGTGGTATCAGTGCCTCGATTCCTTCTTGCCAAAAGGTCAGTTTAGCTGCACCCAGAGGGAGGGCTGCTTTATACATCTCATTCCAAACAAAAATCCTCCTCTTGCCTTGAATACTTGCTTTTTGCTCTTCTGACCAGGCACACCTGTTTTCTCTACTAACTCCGATCCTTGCAGCCACGTGTGCCCAGGGGATGGGGGGGGTGGAACTATAATAAATAGCAGAAGCAAATAATTTACCCAGTAAAGAGCATTCCATGCTTTCTGTATGCAAATTCTGCATAAAAATTCTACATATATGGTGCAGAGCTGCTCTGAACTGAACTCTAAAAATGTTTAATGCAAACACAGCTGTTATCAAGTGTTGTTCTTTCCAAGACCCCATTCAGTTTGATGGTTATCACTATGCCAACGGCATTCCCAGTACAAATCCCTCTTCCTGAGACTTTGACAACTGCTTTACACACAAGAGAAGTTCATTTCACCCTGAAACTTGGTTCTCTGGATCCCTCCTAAATGTGTGGTTCTCTCTTCTAATGGTACTAAAGGACCCCAAATCAAGTCTAACACATACCGGCATTAAACTAGGTTTTTAATTTTAATTTAAGGACATATTTTTTAACATCCCTGTTCAGCAAAATATTGTAGTGCCTTTGAGTCCATAGTGAAATCTCACTGGGGTCAGAAGAGATAGATAGGATATACAGGTTTAAACCACAATGTCTGGTAAAATTCACTGAAGGGTTTTGAATTGTAGTAACACTTTATTTAAATATCAGGTTTTGAGAGCTGAGGTGGATCAGAGAATTCTGAAAAATGTTAATGTACTATTTTAGTTGACTGGTTAGTTTGCTATTTGTGTTAGCTTTCAGGAAAAAGGTATTTTTTCATCCAGTGAGAGAGGAGTTTTTTTAAGGATCAAAAGTCCTTTAAATCTATAATTCTACAAAACTAAAGGGGACAACACTTGTCTTCCTTCAGAGGTTGACCATAGGATCTAGCTGTGCATTGTGTTCCTGAGAAACCATCCAAAATAACTCAGCAGCTGGCATTTCCAAATGTCCCAGGGACAGGGAGGTCAGCACCCCAGCTGAGGACTATTTAACTCAAATCAGGACCTGAACTGTTGATTATAGGATATGGTTTAATATTCAGTGCATATATGTGGTTTAAAAAATCAGAGGTGAAATATTCTCATTCATTTTACTGAATGCCTCCTAGGGAGACTTATTGCTCCTTTGCCTCCCTGTTCCTCCAGCCTCATGGAATCAATTCCCATGTGGGAAGCAGGGATGGCAGCTTTGTCCAGGCTGCCGCTCTTCATCCCTTTCAGATGGGTGGATCTTTCAGGATCATCCTTCCCAGCACACCAACCAGCACTGCAGAGCTAATGAGGTGGAGCAGGTCATCTGCACACAAACAAGGAACGGGAACAGACCTCCTTCCACTCAGAAGCAAAGACAAGCACCTGATGTAATGTTTATTATTTAAATATCATTAGTAGCATCTTTAATATCAAGTCACAAGAACATACCAGTATTACTGTTGTAAGCCCCAACCTTACAGTGCAAACTCAATTTTTAGGGCGAGTTAAACACTCCCTACACCACTTCAAACCATTCAGGACAACCTCTTGCTCCAGTTCCTCCCCTGCCCCTCATTAGCTCACCAAGCAGCAGCACCAGAGGCAAGTGCGGGGTCACTGATGCATTGTAATTAGTGAGTCTGTCAATGGGAAAAGCAGTCTCTAATTAACGTAGGGCAGTTCCTTTCCTCTCTTAATGCTTCCTGTGCTGAAGCACAAGGTGGAGCTATGGGAGGGAAAGTCCAATAAAAAGCCTGATGGATATTTGCATCTCTATGACTGGCAGTAAATTAAACAGGTTTGGCTCCATCTGGGCACAAACAGAGCTTTGAGAAAAGCAGGAAGCAAAGCAGGATATGGGCCTGTCCACCAGAAACCAAGTAATCAACCCCTGACTCCTGATGGTGAACAGGGAATGATACAAGCAAACAGGGACAACTAAGGAGCCCTGGTGTGACCTGCCAGTGCTGTGATGCCCCTGCCATGGGTATCACATTTGGAGCCTGGGTCAAGCCTGCCCTTGGGGTCTCCTGGAGTTTGTGCAATTGCTTTTAGGATTCTTGAGGAGTTTGCATCAGGATGTGCTGTAGGTTCTGACTGTGATTTCCTAAGCTTATTTGTAACCCTTTGCAAGCGGGTAGTACTGAGGGAATATAAACTGTGAAAGCCAAGTGATTGGCAGTAGAGTTATTGAGAATATTCCCAGAGCTGAGCTTGAGGCTTTGCTTTGCAGTGCAGTTTCCCATCAGGAACACAGACAGACAGAGGGTCATCAGCTTATGTCACTACACTGGATGTGCCAAATTTCTGTTCCTCCCTCCAAAGAGATGTATTTTTGCCTCGATGAAGCACAAGGTAATAGTTCAGGTGGAGGAGAAAGTTTGTCCCTGAGAGAAACATCTCGATAGGTAGGTTCAAGGTTGGAAAAGGGGATTCCCACACACTGTCCCAGAGGACTCACATAAAAAGCACAGACAAGGAAACAAAAGATGACTGAAAATATGTCACAGCAAGGAGGAAGCCCCAAATCTTTATCCCTGGGTGTATTTAATTGTACCTGACATTGTAGACATATGAAGAAGAGATTGCCTTGCAAGAATAAGCTGGAGAAACTGATTGAGAATTGCCACTGGCTCAAACCAGACAGACTTCAGGGGTCAAAGACACAACCCTCAATGTGAAGGAAAGTGATTAAGATGATCTGCAAGAGACAAAAGACAGACAATAGGAAAATCAGGAGCTTTCCAGGAGTGAAGGCAACATATTATTACAATGAACATGGAAGATTCCAAGTCCAGGAAGGACTTACAGAATCACAGAGTCATTAAGGTTGGAAAAGACCTCTCAGACCTCATCAAGTCCAGCTGTACTTCTTAGAGTACAATCCCCATTGACATCCATGACATTACACCAGGCACCATCCCAGAGCTCCTGGCAGATTGCAGTAAAAGGGCTTTTAAATGAACTTCTCGAAAGACTTTCCAAGCAAGGCAAAGAACAGTAAGTGGAAGTTTAACTCCTGCAGTAAGCAGTGAAGGAGGGGAAATCTGGATTTCTTGAGCGGTGGAACAACTTTTACAGAGAACAGGGTTTTTAGTGTCACACAGAGGGTTAACAGGCTCCCAGAAGATGGGCTGAGAATCTCTTACCAAACACCTACAAGGGAGGTTGAAAATGGGATAATCGTGATACTGTATAGTGGGGAGGAGCAGAACTAGCTCTTTCAACAGAAGGGCACAATGTTAGGTCAGCTCAACTGTATCATAAAACTTTATCCTCAGATTTCCTAAAGGGAGAGGAGGCAAATCAGAATTTAGGTGGTATGGATTAGTCTAGAGATTTCTGCCTAAATTAAAAAAGGAACCTCATGTGATTGCATTTTAACCCTAAAAAAGAAGTTAGGGTTAAGTCAGTGGTTTTACCTTCTCTAAGCTGTCTCACTGCAGTTCTGGTTTAGAGAAACTAAAACTGTTTGGGCACACACTGATTTAATCTGATTTAATCACACTATGATTTTTGATGGGCTGGGAAGAAGGAATCTACATTTTAGTGGTGAAGAATAGCTGAGGATAATGATAATATCCTAAACTGGCAGGACTAGACCTAGAAGAAAACGTCTAAAGGCCTTTTAAGGTGTTGCGGTTTGAGGGAGATTAAGCTTAAAAGCCTCTATATTGTAATAGCAGGAGAAGTAGTAAAAAGGAGGTGTTAAAGACCTTCTTTCCTTTTCTTTATTGTTTTCTCCATGAAGAAAGAATGATTATACAGTTGAAAGCTGGGGATAAGTCAATTAACCTGAATGTTAAAAGCAGTTCAGTAAAGGAGAAAACCGAGAGTATCTGGGTTTTTCTGCAGGCACTTACCTGTTAGGTTGTCAGAGATGGTACAGAAACACCCAAGCTTGAATGCTTCCAAAGGTCTAAGTGAGCAGTGACGTGCATCCAGTTGTCATGAGGGTGTGAGAAAACCAGCTTGCAAGTCTCTGTCTGCAAAGGATGGAAAGAAAAATTTTACTACCATGGATAGGTGACTTGGACATTTCAACATATATTGAAACATAACATGGAGGTTTTGCCAGCAGGATGAGAGAGTGACTTGGAAAGCAGTAAGGATTTAGGGGGTGATGGACAGACACAAATCTCTCAGGTGATGTGGCAAAAAAAGTAGTTAATTTGATAATAAGTTGTCTATGAACAGAGATGCAACACTGCCTCTGTACACAGATGAGATATCTATTAGAGCAGCTGCTCTATGCCCATATTTTGAAGGAGGTTGGGATATTCCTCAAGTATTCAAAGAAGACTTACAAAAAATATTCAGATATTGAAAAGGAAAGCTTATAGTATGAGGTTGAAGGAGTTCAGCCTGTTGAGCTTAACACATGGAGATGTGACCTGACAACCAGGAACTTGACTTAACAAAAGTATAGCAAAATGCTGTGGCTAGGTGGAGTGGAGACAGGTGAATTCAACTCTAAAATAAAAAGTCATTTCTCTGTTATAAGCATTATTAAGTATTGGAACATCCTAGTACAGACTTTGGCTGACTTTCCTCTTCTGTGTCTTCAAGCAACACTTTTAGATACCGTTCTACTTTAACATTTTAATCCAGCTGCCAGAAAGTACTGTATGGCCCCTGGAAACAGGGGCTGGAAAGGGATAATCAGTGGGGTGGTCCCTCCTGCCTGGAGAGACCATGTTCAGGTAGCAGGTACTTCTCTGATAAAATAAACAAAGACCTGCTTTAAAAGCCAGAGTGTAAACCGATCTGACTGATGTGGTCTGATGCAACAGACTCAGCTTTATTGGATTAACCAGCAAACTTTTATCAGCTTCCCAAGAGTCCCATGAAAACATTCGAGTGCCCACCCTTTCCAGACTGTTGCTTACAAAGGACTTGAATATAAGCAACAGCAAAAAAGGTGGATCAAAAAAGCAGAGCTGTCAATCTTTCTGCACAATAGTTAAAATCCCTGGTTTATAGACGTACATGCGCAGGTACAAAGCCAGTGTGAATCTGTTTGTAAAACCCTGCTCCTCCCCTGCAGAACAACCACAGAATCATAGAATCCCAGACTGGTTTGGGTTGGAAGGGACTTTAAAGACCATCTAGTTCCACCCCTTGCCATGGGCAGGGAACCTGCCAACCCCTTGTGTTAAGCAGAAAGGAGCAAAAGTAAAACGTGAATAAAACTTGCCTGTGCTACCATAACCAATCATTTACATCACTCTGAACCTGTGATGAACAGACAATTTTTAAGGAGGCAGCAGCATAACAAGAGAAGACCCTATCTGCCATGATCTTAAACTGTACAAGAGTCGACATCTCTTCTGGGAGACATTTCGGTCTGTGAGCTGAAATGTTTGGAAACCTAAAACTTCAGTTTTCAGAAGCCAACAAATTCATTTGGATGCCTTAATTTTTAACACCATTGTTGTGATTTCTTTCAGGAGACAGATCAGTAGAAACATTCAAAACTTCCTGAAAACTACACTCCTCTGAAGAAGCTTAAACACAAAAAAAATTCAAAAATGAAAAAAAAAACCCAAAACCCAAAAACAGTTAATTTTTTTGTCCCAGCTAGTTGTCTTTCTGTTTGCTTTTCTTTTTCTTTTCTTCCTTTGCTTTTTCTAAGACCTGTGACTAAATCAGACATGTTGTCATATTATATTTGACAAGCAAGTTCTCTAAGAATGACCCCACAAAGAAAGGTGCAAAATCTCTAACAAGTGGCTCTCCTTAGAGCTGGTCCATGTGCACTCTCAGCTATTCTCCAAGGAGGCAGGATTGAAGATTCCTGCATGCACAACACACCATGTGGGCTCCCAGGCTGCAGAACAGCTCCCAAAAGTAGATTTTGATGGGTCAAAGCCATTTTATTGAATTAGCCCTTTATTGTTTACATTAAATCCAAGTGAGCTCAGAAATACTGACTTATCCTTCTGAAAGGCTGGATTATACCGCGTGGCTCGGATGCAAAAAAAGATTAGGGTTTTTATACTAATTACTTCCAGCATGAGGAGCGCATGGAAAAGAAGAGAGCTGACTTTGGAGACACTCTGCTGGGCAGTTAGGAAATATTTGTCACATTTTTTTGTCAGATTTGTCTTCTTTTCTTGCTAGACTGCTGCTCCATAACATAACTTGGAGTGCCACACTCATTAAACCCTGTGCAGGAGAATTGCCATGTGTGGGACAGAGGGTGGTAACAGCCTTTTCCATTTGTTTCTGGCTGTTTTATCCACTCTCCCACCATCACTGGTGCTGTGAAGTTCAGTGTAGCATCACTTTCTCCCACTCTACATCACTTGTACCATCACTTCCTCCCACGCTACATCACTCTTGGAGAAAGTAAGAGACTAGAAAAAGATTATCTCTTTATTACTGAGTTTTCATTCATTTATTCTTAATCAGCCAAGTAATCCAGCAGGAAGCAAAGTTTCCCAGACTACAAAACCCAAGGTATTTTCAGCAGGCTGTAAAACGAGAGCGGGATGTAGATGTGAATATTTTGGGAACTAGACATGTCATTGTGTCATTGCTGTGAATCACCAGTGCTGCAGTCAGAGGAGAAGGACACACACACAGTGTGTGTAAGACTCTCTCACACGTGTGTCCTTCCCTAAATGAACCCTCACATTACTCATAACCAAACAGGCACCTGTCTATGCAGAACAGACAATCGGCTCTGGACAGCTTTTGTGGCCAACAATGGAAATTGTTCACGGGGAAATCAGGACTATCAGGGAATTCAATAATTTGTATGGGCAAAACAGATGGCCCAGAAGTGCCCACAGCTTTCACTGAATGGCTTTGCACACAGTGACATCAGACCTTCTCACCACACAAATTACTCCTCGGGGCCTGGGGTCTGCTGGCATTTGTTTGAGTGATGATACTCCGTGTAGTTTGTGAAACAGAACAAACAGGAGGCTTAAATGTGCCTAAAGATTTGTGAGCTGCTGATCCTACAGAAAGGACACCCTGTATTGCTTTTACATCCACTACAACATGCATTTTTATGGTTGTTCTTGTATCTTGAGCAAAATGTTTGTGCCCAAACCCTAAATTACAGAAAGGAAATGCACAGACCTTTCCACTCACACAGCTGTGATGGGGAAGGTAAAGCTCACAAAAGGGTCTTGTTTTAAATCTTGCATTCAATAAACTGCTAGAAGAACAAAATGAAAACAAGCTATTGTGTTAATCTCCAGATTAGCCCTCATAGTCTGTCAATTTAATACTGATTAGTAAACAATGTCCATAATTAAGCTGTTGTTGGAGACACAAATGCCCCACGAGCCCGAACTAATGCGTAGTATTCAATCCTTTTACAAAGGATGGCAGATACAATTCCAGGAATGTTAATGCTGTCAAGTATCCATGATGTACATAACAAAAGAGAAGGCAGAGAGTTGAGGTAATTAAGCTCACACTAGACCTTCTCTCCAACCTGTACGTGTTTATTGACTAAATGTTATTAGGTGCAGTAAATAAAATGCCACTGAGTCGTGGGACCAAAAATGGGATGAAGTTTATGGGGCCGTCAAACCCTGGATTCCCCCAGCATCAAAGCACACACATCCCCTTTGCTAAGGCCAGTGACATTAATGTGCATGACAGGGGTCCATGGGGCCGTGGTCCCCTAATTGTTTAGGAGACCTTTTAGTCTGGTTGCAGACTGCATGTCTTGGTATTTGTGGAGCTAATTGCACTAAAATCCGCCAGCACAGTGTTTGCAGTGATGGGTTAACTCATTTATCCTCAGGATAATACTCAGCTCTTTGTCAGCCTGGTCTCCCGCGTTCACTCCTGACTGTCACCCCAGATGCGGAGCAGGAAACAGACTTCCAGCAGTGCTGCCCATGGAAACGCCCTGGCTGCACATGTGCAACAGCAGAAACACTGAAATAGGAAACAAACCCCTTTTTTCTGAGTGTTTCCACTACTGGCAACCTGCTCTCCATTTCTCATGGGGGTCACAAAGCCCATTCTGGAGGTTAGTCCCTGATAAACTCCAACAGTTGGGACAAGCAGAGATGGTTGGCTGGGCTCCTCTGACTTTATTCTTCTATACTGAATCTCATGGATCTTGGGTTGGATTGAGATGATCCTTAACGTCCCTTCCAACCTGAACCATTCCATGACTGTGTGATTCAGTTTTGAACACATCCTGTGCAGCACAGCCCAGACAGGGCAATGCTCTGGGTACCCTTCATCTCCCTTCAAGAAAAAAACCAAGGTGAAAATTATTATAAGCAATCTACTGTTTTAATTTCAATATTTTATATCTGAAAAGTGACAGGATGCGAAAAAATACTTTTTCCTAATATGGACTCTAATATTTACAAACTTCAGAGCGAAAGGAATTCCTGTGGACATTTTTCCTGAGTCCTTGATTGATGGTATTTTCTCAGACTTCTTGCCCCATGTTTACAAACTAACAAAATCATAATTATAGCAATCCAGAATCACTCTCTGTCCAGAGATCTCAAATGTCTTGGCTCACACAGTGTCACCCAGCAAGTTTCCTATGGGATGGAATGTATTGATAGCCCCTCTGTACAGTTTGGACATCTGCAAATTAAATTGTTTTGCCAAAGGTCAGAAAGAGCATAAATTAGTGGTGGAACTAGGAAAAATACTCAACAGTATCTTCCCCACTCTCCATCCCAGGCTACCCATGGAAATGCAGAACAGCACTGAGTGGCTTCCTGTTTGGACATGTGGATTTGATTAAGGCAGGCCACAAGTTCCCAGAATTTTTGGCCAGGTGGTGGCTTAGCTTTTGGGTGTTAGAGAAACACAGCACCTCTGCCCTCCCCTGCTGCCACACTGCACACAGGAGCAGCCCTGCCTTGCCCACACCTACAGGCATGGAACAGAGAGGGAAGGGGATGGCATGGGAATGTGCAAGTACAGGTTAGGGGTAGCACCAGACCACAGCACACCAATTTACTTTGGCTTAAACTGCTACAGAATCACAGGCTCAGTGGAAAATGCTCCTGCTAGAAAAAGCCAACCAGCCACTATTCCCATCCCTTAAACATACTCCTAACATTACTGAGACACACATTTGAAACGCCTCTCCAACATCCCAAAAGCCTTGTTTCCTTACACAAGGAGTAAGATTTGCTCTGTCTTCACAAAACCTACAGGAGAAAAAGCTATAGGTTTCTGCACCAGCTCATTTGGGGCGGCTTTGTGGATCAAGGAGAGATGGCATGAAGCACACTGGTGACAGAAAGTGTCACTGTCACAACAAGCCTGTTGGGCAGCCAACCAGGATCAATGTAATGATCTCAGAGCACCTTCAGTGTGCCTGGAAGTCACTCAGACCCTGGGGAAATGTGGCCCTGCCCCAGTTTGAGCCTTTCCAGAAAGCTGCTTGTCTGCCTCACTCACCCATCCCAAGCTGTCAGAACTGCAGCAGGTGAGACAACAAAGCACAAAAACACAGCTCAAACCTCTCTGGGTCACACCTCGGTACTTCAAAGGCAACAGAGGCAGCAGCTGACAGTGAAGGAAATTTGGGGTTGGGACTGAAGTACAGGAGTGAGAATGAGAAAGTATAAAAGTTTTTCCCATTTGACACAGGAAAGTCACACGAGAGGCTGCCAGAGTTTACTGAGCCATGCGGGAGATTAATAGAGGAATAACCTCCTTTTCCACTTACTATCCTGCTTACACTGGGAAATGCTGTTCAGACGAAGACTCTAGTTCTGCTGAAGAAAGCATATTTGCCAAATTAACCCTATTTTGAGCACATTAGCAGAAAAACAAGAGTATGGATAACTGTAGCCCCACTTCACATTTCAAGTGAATCTGAATAAAACAGGAACTTCTTATTGCTCAGCAGGAAAGGAATATGTGCTTGTCTCCGGATACATAAAAGGAATGGAAGCTGACCTCATATTTCCCCTTATTGTTTTAATTGTCTCATCATATAACTGATTTGATTACAATTTGCAGAGAACTTGGAAACTTGGAGGTACTTAGATGAGAGATGCAACAGAAACACTCAGTGTATTTTAGAAAAATAGCCCCATTCTATATAAGAATATGGACAGGCACATGAAAATTGTTGTCTCTTTTTCCTACCAGCCACAGCCAAGAGCTAATGATTCATATGTAAAAGCAAAAATGCCATAATGCACTTAACCAGATGTGGAAAGCTGAAAATGGAGGTGTCAGTGGATAGCTGTCCTTAGCTCCTCAGTGTTGCAGTCATCTCTTTCCTTAAGACCTGGAGTGGAAGAGTTTGAAACTTCTCCATACCAAACAAAGAGAGCCCCTCTCAGTAAGAGAATCGGTTCCATACAAAAATAAATTGTTAGCTGGAATACTCTCTAGACTGGCTGAAAGCTGTTTGAAAATCTGCTCTTTAACATTCACGTAGAGCTTTGGTACCACCCAGTGCACCAAGAGGTAAATAATTACCTGAAGCACAACTCACCAAAGCACACCCCTGAGCTCCTCAGGCCAAATCTCAGCACAAGAGCAAGTTCTTCCAAGAGCAGCTTTTTCTTGACTCTTCAACCGCAGGGAGCTGCAGGGAGGCTCAGGCAGAGTGGAAATGTGCAAAGTTACTTACTCTGCAAACATCCTCTCCTGGATCCAACAATACCTGTGGAAAATGGGACAGCCTTCAGCCCTGTCAGCTTCCTAGGAAAATTGCTCATGGAAGCACTATATGGCAGGCAGAGTTAGCGAAGGCCTGCTATTTGCATCCTTTAAACTAGCCCTGCTCTCTGAGGACTCACATGGACACCTTGCTGGGACAGCTGGGGTGGCTGTGAGCAAGCAGAAGGGCAGGTGAGCAGCTGGAGCAGGTTGGCACTAACCTCCTTCCACACCTCCCCAAGAGAAGGGCATCCACGTGGAGGGAAGTCAAACCTCACTGCTCTGCTACACAATTTCAGGGCAAACTGCTTGGATTCAGATCCTTCAGGGTCTGTCTTTAGAGATCCTTAAATTACTACTTGCAATTATACATTTAAATAGATTTGTCGTCTCAGTCAGAATTTTTCTGTTGTTGCACTTGTTCAAGTGAAAAATAAGACAGCAACCCTTCCTCAGTTCTCTGGAATGTTATAGGAATTAAAATATGTCTCTTAGCTGCCAGGGTAAGTATCTACAGGAGATATTTAATAAAGTTAACAGAGCTTGTATTAAAATATCATTTGAAAAACAGAGCCTTTAGCTCTGCCCCAAACACAGAAAATCCTCGATCACAAAATCCAGTAATGAGACACATCAATAGAGAGACCACAATCAATTTTTCCACTCTCCGCCAAACTTCTTGTTTAAAAATCCTTGTCACTGTTTCAGCCTTTATTACTTTGCCTGTCCTTTGTGAGCATTTTGAGGACATTGTTTAGTGGTGAACATGGTCCTGGGTTGGTGGTTGGATTTGATAACCTAAAGGTCTTTTCCAGCCTTAACAATCCTATGATTCAGCTACCTTTTCTTCTGCATTTTATAGAGGGTTTAGACATAAATGTCCACTTTTTATTGATCCATCAGTTCAGCAGTAACAACGAGGCCAAACTGGTGTCTACAGTCCCATGTTCCCTGTGTGGTTCCACCCACATCTGGAATGCTGGGTGAACTCCCCTCCTGGCTCACAGAGGTTCCTACCCTGTGGCTTCTGGTCTGTGAGGAGTCCCCACAGTCCCTCCCAGTGGGATGTGGAGGACACTTGTACCTGCAACACTGCTGAGGCTTCTTTCTCCAGCTGGATTGGAATAATGAATTCCAGCAATCAAAGGGACACGAAGTTTCTGAGCCAGGGCTGTACCAAACAACCACGTGTAAAAGGCACCAAAAACTCCATGAATTTCTCTTACCTCTTCTTCAACTCCATTTTCACTTTTTGCCTTCTTAAGTTGTTGGAAGGTCAGCCATGATAAAATATTCTGGAGCAATTCACAATTTTGCTGTTTGCTAAAGCTACTTAGGAAAAGGCAAATTGCCCTATTTCACATCATCCAGTAGTTTCCAAACAACATGTTATCTAAACACTGATTAGCTGCATTGAAACGTTTGTTTTCACACAGTTAAGCCAAACCCATTTGATTAATTTTTGAATATTTTAGTTCTCCCTTTGCAAATTAAGATCCTACTTACGCCAACTCCTGTTCTATAAGCTTCCAAGAACCAGCTGTTGAAGTTTGCTGTAGGTCTGATCCCCTGATAAATCCCAGTTACACATTTCTCCTGTAGCTGTAGAGGCAGAATTCCCAGTGTACTCAGAAGAGTCTGCTGGATTGCCTGTTCATCCTTCAAATCTGACTGTTTCTTAATTCCCAAAGCAGGAACATGGGAGATGGCTCTGAAGTAGAAAGAATGAAACACATCAGCCCTAAATTTAGGCAGGTTACTGAGAATTAAGAAATTGCAGGATATTTTGCAGGATAATATGCAAAACATATTTCATGCCAATGAGAGTTTGTTAAAGAGCTTCAGGGGACTTTGGATCCCTTTACAGATGAAAGGCGCTGAAGTTTTTGTGTCAGTTCTCATTTGCCAGGCAACAATCATAACAGAGGCAGCAGTTACACCCTGGAAGGGTGGAGGAGTGGGGTTACAGAGCAGAGGACTCACAGCAACTGTCACCCATCATCTCTGCTGGTGGTTCCAACTATCAGCAAGAATGCCATGGAAAATCCTACTGCATTTGCTCCAGAAAGCATTCCCAAAGGCAGAAGGAAAGCAGGGTATAATTTGCTGCAGGAAAACTGGGCATTGCTCCATCAAGACAGGGGAAGGGAAAAAAAAAAAAAAAGAAAAGAAAAAACTGATATTTTAAAAGAAGATTATGAAATCAGATGCCATCTTGTGGCCAAACCCACTCCGCAAAACACACAATAAACACACAGACAGAAAAAATGAGAGATTAAATGACTGGTGACACACTATGGAGACTTTAATCTCCAGGTCTGTACTTCTCTGTTCAGTGTTTTTCTGTTTGCAGGTGTAGAACCAATTCCTCCCCACTTGTGACAGCTAAACTCCAGTAAAAGATAGAACTAATTAACGACAGGATGGTCTTTAAGGCCCCTTCCAAGCCAAACCATATTGTGTTTCTGTGATCTATGCATAAAAAAAGCTCCTTTTGGCCTTTTAGATGAATTCAGATCACTTCTCATGGCCTTGGACACTCCCAGGGATCCAGGGGCAGCCACAGCTTCTCTGCCCAACCTGTGCCAGGGTCTGCCCACCCTCACAGCCAAGAATTTCTTCCCAATATCCCATCTAAACCTGCCCGCTGACAATGGGAAGCCATTCCCTTGTCCAGTCACTCCAGGCCCTCGTCCATCACCATCAAATCACATGGCCCNTATTGTTTTTCTGTAATCTATAAAAAAAAAAAGCTCCTTTTGGCCTTTTAGATGAATTCAGATCACTTCTCATGACCCATATGACTGGCTGTGTGGTCTCTACAGAGAGAGAAATTACTACACAATCAGGTAAAGTCTTTACTGTCACACCTTTTAAAGTATTCTTGTTCCTGTTTCATGGGTTTGCTAACCAGAAACTACAGGATCATGGTTTGAGTTGGAAGAGACCTTAAAGACCATCTTGTTCCATGCCCCTGCCGTGGGCAGGGACACCTTCCACTAGTCCAGGGTGCTCCAAGCCCTGTCCAACCTGGCCTTGGACACTCCCAGGGATCCAGGGGCAGCCACAGCTTCTCTGCCCAACCTGTGCCAGGGCCTGCCCACCCTCACAGCCAAGAATTTCTTCCCAATATCCCATCTAAACCTGCCCTCTGACAATGGGAAGCCATTCCCTTGTCCAGTCACTCCAGGCCCTCGTCCATCACCATCAAATCACATGGCCCTCCCAGTGCACTGTGGGAGGACCCCAATTCCTGGCTGTGCACATCTAAAATCGAAAAATAAGTTTATAACAATCACAGGCATCCAGTGACACTGAACACATTTTACAGCATATCTGGCAGATACACCAGAGGACCTACAGGAGCCCCAGGCCCTTTTACAGAGCGACAGCTGGAGCCCAGGTGGGACACCTTACAATGTGTAAATAGTGCTAGATCCCTGTTTTTAGGGAAATGACCTGTTCCTACCCCATGGAAACATATAGGACTATACATCTGAACATAAAAAAACACATTGAGCTGGTAGCAGCAGCAGTTGTGAGTAAGGGGTTAACTAGCAGCCATTATTACAGTGAGGAAATTACCCCAACAGAAGTATAATCCACATGGTAGAAGACAAGTGTTATTCACAAGTTATTAATAAAAGAGACCAAAAGAAGGCAATGCTATACTGTTCTGTTAATCTCATAAGCCCAGATGTTCATGAAATGAAAAACAGCCCGAGTACATGACCTTTCATACAGATGTAAAGGAATGTTTAAGATATGATGGGATGTTATATATCACAAGATGTTAAAAACATCATGGAGAAAATTCAGTATGGATAGCAAAAATTTAAAGCATCAAATACTTACAAAAAGATCTACCTGATAATATGCAAAAAAGACGACAATCTGATTATAAATTTCCATAATCCTGATTTTGCACACTTTTATAAATACCACTGGTTATACAGTGCCAAAGTAGTCATAGTAGGAATCACTATGGCATGGGATTGCTAGAATTTCTTGTGCACTTTCTCTTAGCGTGAAAGGAGCTGTTCATTCTTGGGAAGGCACATGATGCTCTGGTTTTATACACAATAAAATGTTATGCAGAAAGCACCCTACATGCAAAAAAATACAAAAATCTATGGACTCTGTTGCAGCTTCCTATTGGAGTCAGTTCTCAAGGTAATCAATTCACTTGGAAGCAAATTAATTTGAGAATTAGGAGATCTGGAGATTCTGAAATAAAATTTCTCTGGATGCTGGTCACCCTTTTCTGTTCCATCTGTGGTGAACAAACACAAGCCAGGAGCCACAGAAACCATGGGGAGATCAGGAGGAAAATCTGCGTGTGCAGACAGCAAAGAATCCAGACAGAATCTCTTGGTCTTCCCCTTGTTTCTTTTCCTTTCAGATGCTTCGGTGTAAAACATGTGGTTTACACTCATCTTTGTGTAAACTTCTCCGGGGGTGATTCCAGACACAGGGCAGGCCCTCTGTAAACAAGGTGGACAAAGCCGGGCCTGAGAGCCTGTGGGAACACGAGTCTATTGTAGCTCTTTATTACTGGCACCACCTGGTTCATGTGGAACCTGTGACCACAGACCGGCACAGACCTATTGGAAGTGAGGGGATGAAGGTAAAGAAACTCCCCAAAATTCTAAAATCCTCTCCCAGCATCCCCATCCTTGCTGACACTGGAACAATGTGGCCCCACAGAGGGGAGCGTGGGGCAGGTTTGGGAGGTCAGTTTACACACGGGTCAGCTTATATGTGAGTGTATACAGTATAGGGGTCTGTTTTCTATTTGCTTGTCAAATACCAACACTGTAAAGAGAGGAATAGTACTAAATCCACTGTTTTAACCTTACACATACCCACAATTACAGCTGAAATAACTCAGCAATTTTTGAGTTATATGAGTGCAAAGAAAGCATCTGTAACCAATCACCTATTTTTTGTTGGTGCCTTTTTTTTTTTTTTGGCAATTCTATATCTTAAAAATTGTGAATGCAGTTCTATTTTTTTTTTCCAAACTTGTTAAAAAAAAACCCCAACACATGTGCTCTCAGGCTGAAAACACATATGCCAAATTCAGTCTGGAGAGAATTTTTACGGCTGAGTTATAAAACCCTGAAAATAGGGATTTATAATGGAAATGCTGACAGACCATTAACTACAATAATAACATAAATGGAGCAATAGAATTTCCAAGTTATCTCCTTTTTGTTTGTGTCAGCATTCCTGCACCAAGAGCCTGTGTAACACACACACACACAGTGTTAAGCAGCACATCACTAAGGGTTCTCTCCTATGGAGTTCATGGGATGCAGAGGAAGGAGTGAAGCACAACGGGTGTGATGTATATCTTGGGGTGCACCACACCTCAATCAGCTCTAACTGGATATAGGATATATGGGACTTTGATTATATCCTATCTCTTGCTGGATATAGATTTTGGGAGGAATCCTGCCATCAAGTGAGTAGCAGATACCAGTTCACCTGTTTTGCTCCTTGCTGTTTCCAAGGGGAGCAAGGCATTACTTGCTGATCCCACACACTTCCACTTCCCAGCATGAGGATTGCTTAGAGTTTTCTGTGTGATCCAGAAAAGAAAGAGGGAAATGATAACTGGGCATGAAAACAGGGCACATGAGGATTGTTAAAGATTTTAACTACACTTTGTGTGCTCTTGCTTTAAAAACTCAAGCTCTGACTACTCTGGGAAGATGAATATACTGAAAATACGCAACCTGTCATGTTGCTTAAGTTAATTTGTTCCCTATTACAGACAAGGACAAGTTGTTTAAAATAAGCGGCAGCTAATACTGCAGAATCTGTACATTGTTCACCCTTACAGGAAAAAAGCTCTTCGTGGTGCAGTTGTGTTTAGTCCATCTCTGGCACTTTAAAACAAAGTATATATTCCTTATGAAAACAGAATTTCAAATTCATAGAATCACAAACTGCTTTGGGTTGGAAGGGACTTTAAGACCATCCTGTTCCATGCCATGGACACTTTCCACTAGCCCAGGTTACTCCAAGCCCCGTCCAACCTGGCCTTGGGCACTTCCAGGGATCCAGGAGCAGCCACAGCTTCTCTGGGCAACCTGTGCCAGGGCATCACCACCCTCACAGGCAGGAGTTTCTCCAAATTATTCTGCATGGGAGTTGACCTGGGAGTGAAGGAGGATGAGAGATCGGTGTACAGTCAGGATTTGTCAGATTCAGGGTTTTGGAAGATACTGCAATACAATCAGCATCTGGCTTGTTCCTTGCCTCGTTTGTCCTGCACATCCTAAAGCACCTGACAAAACACAGCCAGTATCATTCCCATTTTACAGATGGTTGAAGAAAGGCACAGCGGTTAAATAAATTCCTCAATATTACATATCAGGTTTCTTTCAAAACCCAGGAAAAGAACCAAGTTTTCTCCTTGTTTTAGTAACCTCTGCTGTACAAAATCCAGATTTCAGTCTTTTTCACTTTAAGGGTAAAAAAGCTTAATATGACCCTAGAGTTGACAAAACTCATCTGCTTCAGAAAAGGCCTGGTTTGCTCCAGAAGTGGAGAGCAATTCTCATATCACAAAAACAATTTTCTTCAGAAAAAATCCTGAGTTTTACACTAAAAGAGTAAGTTTGAACAAAAGAACACTCTTTTTCTGCTAACATCATCAACGACCCTGACAGTCCCTTCCTGCCAGCAGCTTCTGACATCCACCACCTCCCTCAACAGGGAAACATTACCTTAAAAAACATTATTCCCTATTATCTGCATCAAAAGGAGGAAACCCAGTGGCTGTAATGACTCAAGCTGCTTTAGTGAGTCCTTCTGCCACTATTGCTCTTTGTCCAGCACACGTGTCTAAGCCTCATCAGTGCTCGGCATATTTGGCAGGCCCAGCTCCCCTTGTCCCCCTCACATAGTGGACGCTCCACAGAACTGCTCCCGACGGTGCTCCGGCGCTCCCGCCACTGTTTGGATCAGGGAGCTCGGAGATGACACGTGGCTGTGCCTGTTGTTTACAACCCAGGATAACACAACAGACGTTCGGTTGTCCTGCTGTCTTGCCAAGATTAGCACGTGGAAGAGCAGGAGCTGGCTGGAGCTAAGGCTCAGCAGGACAGAGGTTAGCCTTGTGGGCAGAGGGAAATGCTCCCAGGAGAGCTGCGGTTCCTTCAGAGTGAGGACACGTGTTCATGGATTATCAAGAGAATCCACCTTCTGGAAGTTTTCTTTCTCCTTATTGATACTGAGCTCTCTGACAGCAACATCTGTGAGAAACACTTTCTACCAGCTCTGACGAGTCAAAAGGCTGTGTTATATCCATATGATGATCCAACCTCAGGGATAAATGCCTTCCTCACTTCCCAGCTCCCTATGGCACCACGGACCATTCAGACTGAGCATTGGCACCAAGGAATCTCCAGCAGGTACCAAGGGCTGCAGCACAACTTCCTTCCCACAGCAACTATGGGCAGGTTGTTTCCTTGCTCTCACACTGGCTATCCATAAAACACTCTCAGGTTCATGGAATAGTTTGGGTTGGAAGGGACATTAAAGACCATCTCATTCCAACCCCTGCCATGGGCAGGGTCACCTTCCATAGACCAGGTTGCTCCAAGCCCCGTCCAGCCTGGCCTTGGACACTTCCAGGGATCCAGGGGCAGCCACAGCTTCTCTGCCCAACCTGTGCCAGGGCCTCACAGGTTTCCTTCCCAATCTCCCATGTAACCTTACCTTCTGGCAGTGTGAAGCCATTCCCCCAGTCCTGTCACTTCATGCCCTTGCAAAAAGTTCCTCTCCATCCTTCCAGTAAGCCTCCTTTTTGTTCAGGAAGGGTGTAATGGGAGTTCTGGACTGGAAGGAAGTTCTCACTCCTATTTTCAAGGGACCAAATGGCGAAGAAAAGCATTCTAGAAGCCCAGTGCCACCTCCAGAGGTCCCTTCTCAAGGATATTGCCCCAGTTGACGTTAAAATGAAGATTATTGCCCCAGAAGTAGAGCTGCCAGGCAGAAGAACATTTTCTGCTGAGCCCAAGCCAGCCACAAGCATTTCCACTTTCCTGTCTGAGCCCATACTAAGCCTTCCTTTCCACCAGAAAAATGCACAGCTCAACCCATCCAATAAGGAGCAAATCAAAGGGAGGCCTCCCTCCATTAAATTTTCTTCCCACATCTACACAATCCATGCATTACATGCTTCAAAACTGGAAAGAAGTTGGGTTTTCTTGCCAGCAATCACCAGGAGTGGGGCAGTGAAGCAGCCAACAGCATTGACCTGGCAGCTGACTGCACTGGGGAATGGCAATAGCCTGGCTATTCCCAGAGGGAAAACTTACCTCAGCAGTCCCCAGCCTTGCTGGCACTGCCTGAGAAAGGTTGGCAACTTGGACTTGATAATATGGTATTAATCATGTTCTTGTCCTCCACAGTCACCATCAAAATCAAATAGCCAAACTGAGAGGAACAGGAAACGCTGAATTAAGGTAACACTTCCCCCCCACAAACCACCACTCCAACTTAATCCTGTCCCTCAGCCCTGGCAATCCCCATAAACTGGACTTCTCCAGCTGTTTGAAGTCCCAAGCAGCCGGCTCCAAAGCGAGGAGTAAGTACATGGCTCCCAGCCACATTTGCAAGGCCTCCCTGCCAACTTCATCCTCCCCAGATGCAGGTTCCTGAGCCATGACAGAGTCTGGGGGCAGAGTGGAACAGATGCAGGGAGTCGTTTCTCCTGGTCTGAGGTTTCAGTGGGAATGCCCCAGACAGCTTCAGTGAGGGCTGAAGGGAACAGGGCAGAGCTCAGCACCTGCCCTCACCCCCTGGTTTCTCTGTCACGGTGAGGACAAACTTTCACCACGTGCAGCCTTGGCTTTTAAAGTTACAGAACCCTTCCTCAGTTATTTATAATATTAAGTTTTTTGAATTACTAAAAAATAGAGGGGCTAGGCTTTTTCTAATTTTATTTAGTGCTTCAGTAGGTTTGGTTATTTGTTTCATTACAGGAGATCAGAAATAATTCTGATGCTCACAATGACCAGTAAAGGCCATTGAAATATGTTGGAATAAGTTTAAAAGCAGGTGGTTACCTTATTAAGTGTTAAATATTCAGAGCTGAAATATGAGTCTGTTTCCATCTAAGGCATGCAGTAAATGGCTTCCACATATGCATAACAGCCCATTAGCACAATAAAAAATATTAGTTATCCAGTTGAAATTAGAACAAATATGTACTAAATGTAAGAATTTCAAAGGATCAGTTTTATTTTAAGAGCTGTTGTTCCAGATGGACAGCCATGGATCCCCTAATCTAAACAAATGCAGCACAATAGAAATTATTCTTTGGAATTCTTTCACCCACAGAATACTTGTGGGAGGAGAGCTGGTTTGGACTCATCAGGTGCATGAAAAAGAACCTTCAAATTTTCTTTTCCTAAAGAGTTCAGGGATTCCATGGGCAGAAAAGCAGCTTTCCAGGGTAATGTACTTCCTCAAGTCTGCAACATCAATAGAATTCACTCCTGAAACTCAGCTTAGTGAAGCAAATTACTGTTGCTCTCAGCATTTTGATGGTATTTTAGCAGGTCTCACCTCTGCATGAGTTACCCACTGCAAAATTAATTTGTTGAACTTTAACTGACTCTTTTGGAGCAAAATATTCACTGGCAAGTGGGCTCTAAATGGACAAGTACCAAGCTTAATAAACACACAGTCTATCAGCTTGTGTGTGTTTTAATAACCGTAACAATTTTGTAGGTATTCAAAAAACCCAAAATAATTTTATTTTTACAATAACCTGTGGCAAGTCAAATCGGGAATAGGGCAGTCTAACACTAAACTAAATGCCCATAAACTTTTAGCCTTATATGCAAAAAATAAAATTGCACAATAAAAGCAGTTTAGCAGTCCCTGTGCCCACGTTTCAGCTGAAGGGAACTGTTTCAGTCACATGTGCTTTTCCTCTTGAGAGTTATGTTTGGTATTTTACACTCAACTCTGGCACTATTTTTCACTTGTTAATTTGAAACCACAATGACTTCTGCAGTGTTTTGCTCTGCTTTCTGTATTTGTGATCTGCACTCAACTGTCAAATATTTAAAGCTCAAAGCTTTCCTGACAAGGGAACAGCATCTGTCCCAGCTCCCACCAGAGCTGACCTTCCACAAAGTGAGTCCTGGATTCCATCTGGAGCAAACGGGTTGTTACTGGAAAGACAAAACCCAATTCTACAACCTGAGCGTGAGAACAAGGCACCAGCAACAGCATCGTGTCTGTTCATACCAGGATGAAGTTTAGCAGTCAGATTTATCAAAACATGTGCATTTGGTACTCAGAGGGAGAAATCTTACAAATCGATGCAAATCTTCAGCATTAGGTTTCTGGTTAATTAGGGGCTAATCCCAGCCCTTGTCACACAATATAAAACCTGCTGCATGGTGTAAAACTTTACTGTCGAGATTGTTATCGTGGGCATGGTTAAAACAACCATTAGGACTGTGGGATGTTTCTCAGATATATGCACATACACACGTGCATTGTAGTTATCCTCATGTCTCGACAATTAAAGTCCAATTTTAAATAGCACCTTTATAGTTACAGTAAAAATATTTTGCAGTATTTATCACTGGGGAGGAGATTGAGTCACCAAGGCTTTGCCAAACCATGTCTCAGTGCTTCAACCATGCCAGTAAGTAGCTTCTCAAAAGTTCCCCTGAACAAAGATAATTTTCATCCTGTATCTCTGGTAAAAGCGCATTCCTCCATTACCTCTCCTGCTATTAAAGCACACACAAAGACCACAAAATCTCCCAAAAACTGGACACCTTCCAACATGGCACTTAGGGACATGAGTTAGTGCTTGGCACTGCTGCTCTAAGTGTTCGACTCGATCTTAGAGGGCTTTTCCAGCCTAAATGATTCCATACCCTCTAGGAATCTGCCCAGCTCCGGTTTTAGCTTCACCTTGGTGTTCCCCGGGTACCTCACCCCGCCGGTTCCTCCCACAGCAGGCAGGGACATCTAGCGACCAAAAAAAGACATTGCAAATAAATAACCATCGCCTCTATTTCCTACACTGTTTTGTTAAAATTAAATGTATTTTGTTGCCGTTGTTATTGCTGAGCTATTTTCTACCCATTAAATTAGCCAATATCATGTCCACTTATCCAGTATCTTCACTTGGTTTAACCCTCCTCAAGAAAAAGCAGAAGGCAACCAATTTATTTTTTAATTTCATTCTAGAAAAGAATTTTATTTTCTTGAAGTAAGATCTCAACAGAAAAAGCTGCCTACCAAAAAGTTTTCTCCTTTGCACTGAAAAACAGGAATTCCGAACTCATTAAGAGGACATTCACAAGTTTTGTTTCGTTACACATTTCTTGCACTTCAAATAAGGCAAAAAGCAACATTCTGCATCTCTATCAACTTTCTTTTTCCTCCACATCTATAAATGTTCTCATGGAAAAGGCCCTGGTAAGTAAACCCATATTTCTGACCTGCTGCATGTCTAACATTTCTTCTTTAATAACTCCATGAGCATGGCAGGCTCTTCCTATTAACTACATTACATCATCATTATCAAAGACGAAAGGAAATTAATTTTGTTTTCCAAAGACTTGGCAATAAGTCGGGTCTTTACTTCATCAGACATCTGCTGTTTTTCTACGTATGTCATTTGTGAAGCAGAGTTTTCCCCATGACTTTATTCTCCTCACAGTTTATCATGCAACACTGTTTACCAGGAAAATAAAGCGGAGCAGGATTTCTCATTTGCCCTGTAAAAGTGTAAAGCCAACTTAAAGCCAATAGCATAATCTTTATTTCAGTTTCAAATGCTTTTTCTTATTGAAAATAAAGCTCAGCAAAGACTGTCATGCAAAAATAACCTCTCATGGTCTTTGCCTGAAATTTATTACTCATGCTGCAGGACTTTGTTTTAACAGATGGGACTTTATCAGCAAATTATATGGGCAGGCCACCAACTTCCCTCAGGAATGGAGGAGTGCTGGTATTTACTTGGGCTCTTATCTATGCACTTAAAGCCATATTCTAACCACAAACTTCTATTTTCATTTATTGATACAAAAGACAAAACGCAGACAATCTTCTGTCCTAAACCCCTCCTCATCCCCAAGCTCTGTGTCCCCCATGTACGTGATCAGTACCTGCTGTCAGATATTTCACACAAGGAAAACTTCCCCTCTTTTCCTTTTGAAAGTTGAATGGACTAGATAATGTGTTTTCATGCCCCTCCCATAACTCCATTAACGCTGCTCAAAAGTGGATAATTTAGATCACTTTTCCAAATATTTACTTTGCTAAATAATTTGTTGTGGTTTGCCTGGAGTTTTTCTCTACTTAACTACTCTGTAATTTACCCTGTAAATAATATTTTCTAAAAGAGAACTTCGCTCATGGCAAGCCCTTATAAACTCCAGCCACCAGCAGGCTGGGAACTGGAAGGTTTAGTGAATATATCCACAGTGGAATGTCCCCAGTTCCATCCCTTATCCTACCCCAGAAGGGCTCAAAAAAAATAAACCTGTTCTCAGCAGGACCACCAGGGTCAGAAAGGAGGGAATCAGAGCCCCCACAGCCAGCCTGGCTCGCACCTGCTCCACAGTGTAACCTGTGAGGATACACCGTGTAACCTGCGTGGATACAAAAGGGGCAGGTGAGGGAGAAAAGCTGAATAAATAATAACTCCAGGGAAAGAAAGAAGTAGTGATAAGCACAGAGCATCACAGTAGCTGCCAGCTGCTACATCCCATTACAGAACCTGATATTTATTCTTGTTGCTAATCACAATCTAGAGATACAATACATAATTTATTTCTGAATTGCACGTCATGCTAAAATAAACTTTTTGAAGGAATTTTGAAAAGGTACATCCTTTATCCAATGAGACTCCACTCAGCTGTGCACTGCACTTTGAAAGAGGTGGAATTCTGAAAATTATGGCACACAGCTTATTTTAAGATTTTCCCACTGAAACACTGCTTAGCAGTGCTTTGAAATAACAGGAAGGATGCCAGGTAATTTATTTCAAATGCGAAAGAAAATTTTAATAGGAAACCATGTAAAAAAACTTGCAAAAAACACAAACAAACATTTGAAGTGTTCTGTTCCAAATTATTGAAAGTATAATTAAAACCAAACAATGATTTCCTGTTCAATGCAATTGTTTCAACATAGTTTATGGGTTTTTTTGGTCTGTTACAGGATCCATACTTCAGGACCCAATCCTGTAATGACTCCCATGGAATTTTCTCATGGAACCCGCATAGGAATATTAGAGCAATGCCTTTAAGACTCATCATTCAGCCAGGTGAGGTTCTTTGTTAGCAAATAGATTATAAGTTAATTGTCAACCATAAAATTCAGAATCCAGCACAGACACAACCGACATCATTCTGACATACAGTTAAATCCAATTTGTCTTAGTTTTTACTCCTGATGACTTGATCATCCTATTCTTCAGCCACAAACAAAGCCCTGCTAAGTAACAAGAGATCTCCACTGTACTCAGTGGGTCTTGGATCAGATGTTGATGGCCAAATTCTGGTTTTTTTATTCCCGGAATGAATAGCTTCTGCTCCATGGGGAACTCCCCTAAAAGTGTGATGTTACTGCAAGTAAAGATATCAGAAACTGGACCTCAGAGAATAGCTTCATAATATTCCCCTAGCAAAGAAAGTTTGAAAACTCATTACAAAAGTAAGAGGATTTGTAAAGCAACACTGAAAATCTGGTCATGGTTCTGGCCAACAATCTATATCTGAATTTCAAATACTCCAGAGTTTGCAGATAGAGATAGAAACCAAATGGTGTGGTATGGACCACCACAATGACCACTATTTTCTAAATAATCACTAAAATCATGCTCAGAGGCAATAAACAACTGCCAGAGCTCTTAAGTGAATGCAGTTAAGTTAAGGCAAATTCCAAGGTATTTTAGCCGAATATTGCATTTAAATTCTGACATACAAGGATAGGAACTCATGTGAAATGTGGGCCTGGATTTCAATTTTAAACTTCTTGCCATTAAAGTTCAGGGTATGTTTGGGTCACGCAGCTCAGTGTGGGTTTAGATCTCTACAGGATATCAGGTTTTTTAAAGATACTTTTCATTTTCAGATGTGACAGTTAAAAAATCCTGGGTACAATAAACCATTTGACTTGGAGAAAAAAAAACATTGAGCTATAAACTGAAACCAAAGCAGCTCAACTTGGGAGTGTCCCAGCTGTAGAAAACTCTTAATTTTAAAACATTTTGATTGATCCCCAATCTCTTCGAATTACACTGCAGTAAGGGCTGTGCACCCTTCTGAAATCGGGCTATGCCTCAATTACTTCATCTGTGGATAAATTTCATTGTTATTTGAAACATGTGCAAAAGGCAGATACTAGTACACCCTAAAACTGATTAAATATCTACCTCATTAAAGTACAAACCTAAAGTATACGAGGCCCTGCTAGGAGGGTTCACTTTGCATTAAGAATGCTAAACCTTGCCAGGGAAATACCATTCTGGATCAATCCAGTTTAGCTGGACAATGTCTGTATTTTAGCTGCTGGACACTCACAGCACCACCACCTTCATTAGGATTTTCACAGAGTTTCTACTGACAGTAAACATGAAACCTCACGTGGTTCGCTCAGGCTATCCCAAGGAGAAAGGCAAACAGGATCCCTCCTCAGGTAAAACCTTGGAGCTTCATCCCATGAGCCGGCAGTTTTTGAGCACCAAATCTGGATCAGAGTATTTCAGGACATTTTATGAATTCAAAAGTGACTCAAGGAAACATGAAACCTGACAGGCTGTTAGTCCATTCTGGGGGACTATTACCTTCCAGACAATTATTTTCAACATCTAATTCTGAGGTTTGGAAAACCCTCATGCCAATTCCCGTGAGGATTCACAGTCTGTTGGCCAAATGTGCCTCTGCCTTACGATACAACACGCACAGTAACAGTGCATTTGCTGCCCTTGACACCATACACCACTGAGCATTTACAGACAGGAGGAAAATTTCATACCTTTGTTCTGAGACACTATTTAAAAAAAAGCAATTATTAGTTTTAGAATATAGAAAAAACTTATATAAACACAAAACTGTCAGGAAATATGTAGGTGCAATCAGTCTCACCTTGGCAAGGAAGCAAACTAGGTGAGTAGTATTCAGACATTCTGGCTCGATGGAACAATTTTTCCTGTCCTTCTACTACAAGATTGGAGGTGCCCAATTAGCAGGAAATGGCACTTCCTGGGGTGGGGGGGTTCTCTCCATTTTCCATGCATGCAGGAAAGCCTCTAAGCATCCCAGCATACCCTTGGGAAAAAAACAGAGTCATGGATGTGTGCTGGATCAGTTTGAACAGGCTGTTCCCAGCTGCCACGTTCTTTTCAGAGGCAGAACTGGGAGGACGCAGACAACAAGCCACAAAAATTGTCCCAGAGGTGGTAGCCTACACTTTGGTGATATTCTTCCCAGGAGCTCACACCTGGCACCATGCACCTCATGGAATGAAAGTCCAGGAACCCCACAAAGAAAGCAGGAGTCAAGAGCTTGGGTTTCCATCACCCAAACAACTCCGAGAGCCAACACTCCAAGCTTCATGAGTTCCTTTCAAAAAAGGAGCAGGTTGCAAACTGGTTTCATGCTCTGGGTGAGCACTGTTCAGCCTGGGGGTCAAAGCGGAGCACCCCTGCAACCAAGAACCTCTCCAGGTGTCTTTCAGCCCTATTTTGCTCCTACAGTTCTGGGAGGAACAGTTCAGCTTCACAGGGCTGCTGCTCAGAGCCGTGTCCACAAGGTGTAGAACAGTCCCGCAGTTAAGCGAGGAATTTGAACAGGATGAGTTACAGAGTTGTATCAGGTTTAAATCAATCCCTTTTCAGCAGAGCACTTATGTATGTGATTACCTTTAAAGCTGCATGTCCCTCATTAAGTCAGTGGGGTTAAGTACAGCCTTAATGATATAAGAACAATCGGAGTATGCTTAACTATTTTACAGACAGCAACTCTGAGCCAGGACCCTCATTAGTGTTCCTGCTACACTGACAGAGGGACTGGTCCCTTTTACTACAAGGGAAATGGGATGTGGTCTTTCATATTATTTCAAGCATTAAATCCAAATGCAGTTTCCAGAAGAAAGCCACTCAAATCCACAGACATCCCAGCTACGTTACTGTACATCCCACCTCCTGAGCTCTGCAGGGAAATGTCTTCTGAGTGTGGAAGTGGCTGTTCCCATCCCTGCAGGGCAAGATGCAAAACCTGCATTATTGGGGGATTGCTTGTAAATCTCGCATGAGGTTTGTTTTCTAAAATTCTGTGGTGAACAATTTGTCACTGACTCCAAGTCTGACAAACGAGCCCCTTTAGATTCATTTGGACAGAGATTAGGAATGCCTCACTGGAGCTAGGGATGGAATACAGGCGCCAAAGGCATCACTTTTACTCATGACATCCAAAAACTGTGTCATAATGCCAAGAATTCAAAAATTAGGAAATGCCACGAACATTGTTCAGCCCTTTTCTGAGGGCACTCCACGATACAGGTGTCCTTTATGTGATCACATAGAATTTTTTCCCACCAATCCACCATCTCATTAACTGTGAGGTGAAGGATGGCTCGAGGAATGAATTAGGGCTGTCTAGGACAGAGCTTCTGTAGAGACCTTGCTCTTTCCAAAAACAAGCAGGTATCCACTCCTTCCTCTCCTTCCCTTCAACACATGGCCCCAGACTTTGTCCCAGACATGGCCTTTAAACTCCACATTTGACACAGAACCATCAACTTCCTCGCAGGCATTCCTATGATCCTATTGGAATAGCATCCAAGTGCATCACATTGAGTAAGAAGTTTGTCTTCACAACAGATATGTGAGAACAGAATTAGTAGCTTCCACTTAGAACATTTGCTATTTCCTGCTACCTCTGTTTCCTACTTCCATCTCATTTTCTCCATTGAAATTCCAATCAGGTGCTTCTTCCTAGTATTTGTCCTGCCTATACACTTCAGAGACAGCACCAACAGCAAAGAAAAAGAATTCTGAGATGAAAACTTCAGAGAATTTAGCTGCCAAACTCTAACAAGCCCTATACTAAACATGTGTGAACAAAGAAGCTTTGAGAGCTTGGCCAGATTTGGGAAAAATTTTATAGGGATGCCAAAGAGATCTCCATTTGATATCAGAATGATTTCCATACCAGATTTCAAGTGTTTGTCCAAAGACTGCCTGGGCTTGGGATGAGAATGGACAAACCTTTGCTTTGCTGGTGGGTTGCTAGTTTGATTTAAACACTGAGGTTTTATTAATACATTTCTAATAGAGTGAGTGGAGTGCTATTAATTAAAAACAGTTAAAAAGTTGGAAAGGAGATCAGTGCAATATGCACTTAAAGCATTTGGGTTCTTCTGGGGATACCAACTAAGATTTATAATAAAAATACAGGAATAAGGTTTCTTGATCTTAAGGGTAAATAATACGGAATAGCAGGCCAAGGTATGTTAGACCTTGCAGTGACTCCTGGTGGCCAGCTGGAAAAGAAAGGGGGCTATCAGTGTAAAACACTCTCACCCATAACACAAGGGTGCTGTTCGCAGGCTGAAGGACCCCATTACCTGCAGGCACCCTTTGGGCACCATCTGGGTGTGCAATTTCTGTGGAGCACCAACGAGATCCAACAGCTACTTCCTGGCAGGTAGGATTCCACTCCAGTCAGCTGGAGGGAAATCTCAAGGGAAATCTCATGATAGTGGTTTTTTCTGTCCTCTTTCATCTATTTGAGTAACTAATTCTTCCCTCACACCCCAAATTTCTGGGTCATGATGAAGCTATAGAAGCCAACAAGTACTGAATAGTGAGAAAAATACTAGAAGTTTGTTAAAGCTACTGGCAAAATGGTTAGTGATTTTCCTCTTCCTGAAAGTGCTGAGGAAATGTAGACATATATGGCAAATTTGTAGTAGAAGATAATTAATTAATACTCAATAAAACCTTAATTATAAAAAAAAATCAGCATAAAATGTCTTTTGGTATTTAGTAAAAAATCTCCATGAAAGACATTTTCTACATACAAAACATCCACGTTTTATCAAAAAAAAAAAATCAACAGAAAATTTATGGCCATGGACACTCTATTTTAAGTTTCCTTATTGCTCTTTTTCTGAGTAAATCCTTGTGGGCCACTAAGAACTGCACCTTTGTGATTCCTTTCACAGAAACACAGAGTGATCCCGGAGGGCAGCCAGTGAGCCAGGAAGATCTAGGAATGATGCTGTAATTCCTTAAGGCTCTGTGGTTTTACTGGAGATTTCTTTCCACTGGCCTCCAAAGGCTCTTCCCGAGTATGATTCCTCCACCCAGGATATGTCCATGTGAAGGTTTAATCCTTTAGGACAGACACATGCAAAGCAAAAGCGGAAATCTATTTTAAAGGTGAAGGAAGACAAAGCAGATAAAGGAGTGATTTTAAGTTAAGCTAATAAGAGGTGTACAAATAATTTTAAAATTAATTTATTGATTTTTTTTTATGCTTTTTAGAAATGAGCATTCCTGGGGAGGACAATGGCTGAGACACACACTGATAGTGGAGGCAGATGCTGCTATCTAAACATGTAAATCACTAAGTACCTCCCCCACTTTTAAACTGACTATGAAATCAAATTAATTTGGTTTTATCTTATAAGACAACTCAAATATGCACAAGATCACTCCCTTTCCTCCGTGTTCACTACCTTTGTCAGGGATAAGGTCCCACATTGGGGTGGGGATTTACATTGCAGGGCCCCAGCAGAGATGTGTGGAAAAGAGCAGCAGGAGCAGCATCCAGGTTCTAGGCTTGTCCTGCTGACAGGTCTGGAGTTGCCCTTCACACTGTCACAGCCAGGCTGCTCATGCCATGTCCCTCCCACCTTGTCCCCTCCATGTCATTTTACTTCCTTGACTCATATGAAGTTCCACAGGTCCATCCCTATGCACTGAGGGCCCATACCCCTTCTTTATGCCCTACAGCAAGCTCAGCCAAACATCCACACTGAGGCAGCTTCCCAGGCATCCCTAGAAGGGCTTTCCTTGAGAAGGTTCTGGTGCTCATCCAAAACCCAACCCAACCAAGCAATGGGCTTTCTCTAACACCTTCCTATCAGAGGGCCTTAACTCCAGCCCAGCGTCACTGCCACCTCATCAACACACACGGAGGTGCCAAGAAAGTGGTGTCCCACTCCAGAACTCCAGCTTGTCACCACTTCCATGCCACTGACATTTCGTATTATTTCCACAGATCTCCAGGATGTGAATCTGGGATATGGGCTGTAAATGTAATTGACAAAGCAAGCTGAGGCTGCACTGATAAAGTGTATTTCTTAGTCCTTTAAACACTCAACACACCAAATACATAAAACATCTTGTTTATGAACCTCTTCCTGTGTGGACAGATCCACTCTAGAGAATCAGCCCATTTTCTTTATGTCACATGAATGAAAATCAGCAATTGGATAACAATCTACTGTGGACCCATTTATTGTGATTTATTGAAGTATAAGACACTACTTTCTAAACATATTTGGTGTAACCCACCTGAGAGTCTGACCATCTGGTTAAAGGATTTCAAAATGTTGCTGCACTTGGCCTGCAGACGCTAATGCTAAAAACCTCAGCAATAAGGAAAAAAGTCCAATTACAAAGGCATAAAGAATTCCTGATTGAAACTTTGCACCATATCCTCCACTGCTGCAAACTGGCATGAAGCAACTTAAATGGAGCAGGAATGTGGTGAGCTATTTAAACACGAATGGATGTAATACCAGAGCATCTGAAATCCTTTTTCTAGAAGAACTCAGGCAACCAGAGCTCACCAGATTGCAATGAGTATCTCACGGGCATGATGCTGCAAGATACAAAGTATGCTGGCTGTTTCCCAACAAGGAACTTGAGCATGTGCTTATCTTTAAGCTTATGAGCAGTCACACTGAAGTCCCAGGTTTTGTGCCTGAAATTAAACATTAGCTCAAGGACTCAGCTGGGTCAGGGCCAATGCAATTTTAAAAGCACCAACTTCAAAAGCAGTGATTGTTTTGGGAACAGTTCCTCAGGTACACCTAGTCTGAGCTCAGCTGACAGTCACAGGAGGGATGGAAGTCACTGTTACCTCTCTGCGTCCCAGTAATCTCAGGCCTGACAGTCTCTCATTTAATCATGGTAAATGTTTTCAAGTTATTAAACACCTATTAAGAGTAGTAAAAGAATTTAAACTTATACAATGCCCTGCAAAGTGTAGCATACATATACCTTCAGCTCAGTAATCCAAAATGAAAACACAGGAAGATCTAAAAATCTGACACAAAGCTTTGAATTAGCTGTTCTGTCAATAACTGAGTATTTTACAGCATTAACCTGCAACTTCAGCTACCAAAATAAGTCAAGGAGACAGGAAGTAGAGACAGAAATCAGAAAGAATAAGAGCTGCAACATTAAGCTGTTTTCTTTCACATGTGAAATTCCGTATAAAATACTTCCCTATAAATAGTTGTCAATAAACACAACTGCTGCAAATGTATTTGGTAAATGTTGAGGTCAAAGGCCTCAACTGTTTATTGCCTTGTAAACTCAAAGGCAAGTAAATTTATTGCCTGAATGAGTTTCAGAGTATTGGCCATCATAAAAACTCTGCATCCAAGTACAAGGCTGCACCATGGTTATTTCACACACAACTCAGGGGCCACTATGTGTTGCATAATTCAAAGTATCAGAAATATACTGTTGCCATGCTGGATATACTCTGCACTTCACAGCTGGGAGAATGGATCTCAGAGTTTACATGATCTAGGTCATGAAGACAGAAGATTACTATTTTAAAGTACCTAATTTCCCTAATTTTAAAAAAGTTGAATTAGTTCTATAATTTTCTATAAACTCATTAGAACCATAGTTAGTGTTTAGTGCCAAGTCCTGTTCTTAGATCTATTATTGATGGATATATTTTGAAGATTCAAGTGTAGAGAATCTTATTATCTTCCAGCTCCAAAACTTAAAAGGGCCAGTTCAGGAAACAAAGTGCATATATAAACGTAAGTTTTCTTGACTAGGGCTCTATTTAGGGAATGTTCTGTTTCTGTCCTCTAAAGTTACAGCTCTAGAACTGAATGTGTTCAGTGCCCTTGCTCTCATGTTCCTTTCTCAAGTACTATATTACTATCAATTAAGGTAAATTAGGAGAGAACAGGTATGAATCTAAAATGGGATCAAGAGAAAATTCTAGGCTCAAGCCAATATATACCATGGGGCATGCAGCCAGTTCTAATAACTTTGGGGTAATTCCAATTTTTAATCCCCTTCAGTTGTGTGGTCCAAAGGGAGCTGTCCGGCTGCCCAAACTGTGCTTTCCAATCTGCCTGGAACCGTGTCCTGCCTTTGCTCTGGGAGTCCATCCACGAGTAGCTGAAGATCTGCAGACAGAGCTTTGCAGAGTGTTATTTGAGACTGAAACTGCTGTTTCATCTGCCAGTCAGGAGCCTCACTATCCACATCCAGCTGAGCACACACACGTGTGGAGACGCACACGTCAGAGCATGCACACAGACAGTGCCCCACAGAGACAGGAAACCCACCAAAAACACACAAACAACAGCCACACTTTAAAAATCTACTTCCACAGATCTGCAAGCTCAAATAAATCAGAGATCTAAAGACAAAACACTCCGGAACACGCAGAGATACATCTCATTTCCTACAGAACTACAGCACAAGTACAGCATGTAGGTTTTTGGTTTTATTCCAGACAGATCTGTTCTCCAATATTGTTCCCATCAAACAGAACTCTCTCAGCTTTCCTCCAGCCTTTCCTCTGAAATGTTATACGATAAAAACACTGCTCCACCTGAGAAACCTAACCCAGGAAATTCCACATGCTGCACAATCAAAGGCAGAAACACCTTGTCAAAGCCAACAAACCAACGTTTAAACTGAAAGGCACCATGCAAGGTACTGTCAAGCTGACCCTCCTGTTTCTACCTGTAGCTTTTATAAATACACAGTTAATCCAAACTACATTAGCACATGACAACCATAATACTGTAATATAGTTATGTATGAGTGGGCAAATCAGAAAATTCAACTCTTTTGTCCATGTGCCCCAGAACAGCTTTATCTTGTGATGCTGACATACAGGAGGACAAATGCAGAGCACTTACAACTGAAGCCTTCACTGGAGAAAACTATTCCCATCTCCAGGAAATTCAGCAGGAACTCTGCTCCTTTCCACACCAAAACCACTTAACGCACCCATTGCTGGGGATTTACCATTTACAGGCACCAAGTTGTTGTGGGAAAGGCTCAGAAAGCAGCATCTCACTCCTTACTCAGTGTAGCCTACCAGAGGTATTACCCAACACAGAGCATACTCACAGTAGTAGTTCCACTGAAGTTAACGGGACCAGTCAGCAGAACAGTTAAAGCAAAGGAGAAATAGACTCCAAACTACAATGGGGAGAAAATAAGCCAAACAATAAAAATGCAAAAAAATTAAATATAAAACACTTCCAAGTACTTCTGTCCTGTAAGGCTGTTTAGCACAGTGAAAGCAATAACAAATGAGTGATATTACATCACCTTCCCATCACACTTCACTCAAACAATGCAGCCATGAACTTTTCTTGGTGTAACATGGGATATGAACAGGGCACTGTTGCTTAATCATTCCTCATGACGTTTATAGGATGGAAATAAGACCTTAATATAACTAGAGGGGCCACAGGAGGGACACTTTAAAGGCTGCACTGCCATGTGTGTCAATACCAAGGGCTAAGCAACATCTGGCTTAATTCATTTTTTTAGCTGTTTACTAACTAAAGCCCAGGTGTTATTTCCTCTATGAGATGAGAAATGCCTTTAATTGACACTGGTGCATCTCATTCGTGCCAAACAGGCACTCAGGAGACACTGTGAGAACCAGTGAAGCACTTGTGGGAGAAACTGGGGCTGCCATTTGCCTGTGGCATCTCTTCGGACCACAGGCCCTTGGAACAGAGGTTGTGTCTGACTGTGCCCTTAGTCTGCCAGAGCATGAGTTGGGGCAAGGCTTCTCAGCATTTCTGGAACACATGCAGGAGAAGATGGCAAATTCCAAAATCCCTGCCATGCTCTGAACAAAGAAAATGTACCACTTCAGCATTCTATTTTCCAAAATTTCTTCCAGGACAAGGTACAGCCTCTAGGGAACTCTACGCAGCAATCCTTTCTAGAAAGGCAGTTTTTAAAAACAATCACCTGTTGCTACACCCTTTCAGGGAGACCTTTTGAACAGCTGGACTCAGTTTGTCTTCCAAAACTCAGTTAAACGTTAGCAAAGCTGCTCATGAATAATTTTTCATGAGAAGCTTTTTTTTTTTTCCCCACATCCATGTTTGGCAGAAAGCAGAAACAATTTGAGGCTGTTTGAGAAAAATCAAACTTGCCTCAGATGATCTGTATCCCCAAACAAGTTTAGAGCACAGCTGCAGATAGGTTATGTAGATATGAGCTTTTGCACTCACACAAACATCAAACCACATTAATGGCCACAGGAACATGCCAGAAAAGCTCATTTGAAAATCATTATGCATTTATTTCTACGAGTAACACCTTGTGGCCCCTGCTGTGAGTGTGGCTGTGCTGCAGCCATTTCCTTTTATGTCAGAAATGTTTTTTGGAAGCTTGGCATGAGAAACACACTAATGTTTTTGTTAAGAAAAATTTCAGATTCCACAGCAGGTCCTTGAGAACAGCAGTGCAATGCAAGTATTCCGATTTTTATCATTTGTAACCCGATTTCAGCTTTGCCTTACATCAGAATAAAATTCCTACAAAGCTAATTTCAGTCCAGTCCCAAAGGAGCATTTGTCCATATCATGAAAACCAGGGTTTTATTTAACACGATTACACACACATGCTGGTGCAGTCAGATGCCCAACTGGAACAGCAGAGCTAAGACAGGTCACGATGAAGGTGCACCGGTGGGGCTTGGCAGGGAACCTGCTTTTAGTGCTCTTGGCTCTAGCTGAGAACATCAGTTTCTCGTTGGTGAGTTCTGAAAACAAAATTCTTTCCAAAGAAAAAAAGAGAAGAAATAAATCCCTTCACAAATTCTACTTTGGGCAATTGTGTATCAGTGTCATAACTTAAAATCAACAAACCATACAAAGGATGTGAATCAAAGTTAAACATCTGTGGACATGGCATTCTTTGATTCTGCTTCTTACACACACTTTTGAAAACAGGCTTCTGATGCATCAGGCTCAGCTGGCAGGGGCATTTTATCCAAGTTCTCCCCGCCGATGCTCCTCCACAGGTATTAAACCCCTCTGGGGAATGCAGGCACAGAGGTAATAAACATATTCGTTTCATTACAACATCTTAAAAAATGTAAAAATTCTAAAAAACCAACTGTAAGCTGACCTGTAGCCAAAGTACACATTAATTATACAGCTTAAGTCAGGCGGATGCTCAAGGAAAAGAGATATAATGTTACACCCAGCTGGATACTTTGTAGTTAGCACAAATGTAATATAAAGCGTACCAGAGTTTGTCAAGTGTCTGTCTGGATTTTCAGTTTTCATTAGTACTATAATTAAAACCACATTTTCAGCTATATTACCTATAACAAGAAAGGAATGAGAAATGAGGTTGTCAAGGTCAGTCTCTTTCTGCTCTTTATCCTGAGTATCTGCAGGCCACAAGCTGTTGAATTTGGTGTAAACCAGAGTAATAGGAAGGAATGTCCCGTCACAACCAAACCTTTGTGGTTGAGAAGACAAACTGATGAGGTCACTTCCTTTTAATCACCAGCGGAGCATATTTATCAACAGCCACATAAGTCAGGGGGACAGGGAGGCAGCTGACAGACAGACTGACAGATCTATGGAAACACAAACACCCCGACGCAGATACCACGGGGCTGATGCACGCAGCGTTCCTTTGGAGAGCTGCACTTGGGCTTGTGCTGTCACAGTCCTCCCCATCTACAAATTATACTTTTCATGTGGCTTTTTATGCCCTTTCTATGGCTTGTCACAGAGGGCACAACAAAGATTTGGAAAATAAATGCATAATTTGGACAAGAAGAGGCTAAGAAGATTTAGACCCAAATTCGTATTTTTAACACTTCCAGGCAATTCACAATTTTGATTAAAACATCTAAAGCAAAGTGACCAGGTAGCAGAAAGAATTCCCCAGAGAGGGACATATTGTTCCTATCATTACAGTGGATGCCTTAATTAGAGATTGGTGGTGAAAGGCAGCACAGCTTCATCAAACTCAACAGAGCTCCACATCTTATTAAGGCACTGACGCATAAATCCCAGTATCAAAAAATGCAATTTTTTTGCATATTCAAGTGCAAATAAGTACTTGAGGCAACCAAGGTACCAATGAATGCAAATGGGATTCCCTAGAACAGGTCCCAAAGGTAAATACGGGTTTAGCTTTCAAGAAACCCAGGAAAAAAAATTTTAAAAGCAAAGCAGCTGATCAGTCATGTTAAATATAAATGACAATTTATTTGTGATACTAAAAATGGGGTTTAGCTTCATTAAAAAAAAAAAAAAAAGAAAAAACCCAAAAAAACAAACAACTAAGTACTACGAAGGAGATGAGTGAACTATTACAACACTGAAAGACTTAAAAATGATACCCCAGGAGATAACATTCGGAGAATAAAGTGAAAGAGCTCATATAAAATACAAAAGGTGTGTTGTAAAGAAGGATCAGAAGGGCAGACTTTGAGCTTCATCCAGTCATAAATCAAAAGCTTGTTCTCCATCATTCTTGCCTATGAGGTCAGCTTTGATTCCCAAGGTACAATTCCCAAAGGATGGAGGTATTTCTATTGGCAAGTATGTGTCTTTCTTCCCCCAGGCTGGCTCTGCCAGCCCTGCTGTCACCATGGACTGTCATTATCTCAATCTCTTTACTGCCCAGGATTGTTCCATCCTGGAGCCATAGAGAACTATCACAGGGCTGTGACAGGAAAACCCACTTGGAAGACTGAGGGCACTTGCAACAGGTTAATTGACAAAGAAGTTTATCAAGCCAGGCCATCTGCAATAGTTCAGTCATTCTCCTTCACAGGGACCAAATGCTTTAGCACAGCAGGCTCCTGGTGACATTGAGGATACAAACTGTTATACAAAATAAATGTGTTAGAACCCACAGTTTAAAAACTCTACCACCAAAAAATAATATAGCAACTCTCTACTCAGTCACGTGCCTCATGTTCTTTGTGTCTGATTAACTCAAGCACTAACTTTTGAGCTTTTTCTCATTGAGACTGTCCACACTCACAAGAATAGTCTGTGTAAGCAAAACTACCCACCCGAGTACCAGAGCCTGGCTTAGCACCTCAATGTGCAGTCAGGCACCTCCATGTGCACAGATAAACGGCACACCCTTCCCATACAGAAGTATGTACAAAATACTTTTAGAATGTTGTTTCCCTAACTGTCACGTGAGGTACTAAACCACATAGTTATCGTTTTATCCTAAATTGAAAAAAAAGTTAAATTAAAACCACTTCTTGAGTATTAATCAAAACAGCAGACTTTTATATTGTTCTTGCACAGTGCATTCTATTATTTGCTCTTCTAGTATCATAATGGTTTTACTTCAGTAACTCTCACTTCATATAGAGAAACGCTGCCGTGTGGTGTAAAACCTGATAGTTACTGCGAGTATCTTTAACAAAGATAACATTTACACGGAATAATACAGACATCCGATCCTGTATGTTTCTAGGGACAAAACCCCTCATTCTTCTGACAACAATCCGTAAACGAAAGGCACCGACGGAGGTAACACCCAAGTTTTTAATACAAGATCGCCCTCTACTGCTCAGGAGAGAGGAAAACTAGTGAGGATCAGAAATACATAGTGGTTTGGGTTGGAAGGGACATTAAAGACCGTCTTGTTCCACCCCCTGCCATGGGCAGGGACACCTCCCACCAGCCCAGGTTGCTCCAAGCCACGTCCAGGCTGGCCTTGGGCACTTCCAGGGATCCAGGGGCAGCCACAGCTTCTCTGCCCACCCTGTGCCAGGGCCTGCCCACCCTCAGAGTCAAAAATTCCCTCCCCATATCCCATCTAACCCTGTCCTCTGCCAGTGGAAAGCCATTCTTCCCTGTCCTGTCACTCCAGACACTTGTCAAAAATCCCCCTCCATCTTTTTGTAGGTTCCCTTCAGGTACTGGAATTACTGGTTATTACTTGTATTCTGGTAGGACTCAGATAGCCAAGTTTTAATCAAGCCACACTGTGTTAAAAACTAAGTTACAAGTATTAGATTTTGGGGATTTTTCCCATTCAGCAGGCAATTTCAGCTTGAAATACAAAAGGAATAACACAGTAGGGAAAAAATAGCTTTTAAATAATTATTTCATTGAAACAGATTCTTTGAGATCACATACAGAACTCTGCAGAAAGAGCAAGCCATGGAAGCAAAACAAAAAGTACCATCACAGAGAATTTCTTTACCACTTTTGCGTATTTAACATAACAAAAAAATTTATATATATAAATAGGAGAACTGAGATAAAGGAAGGGCAAACAAGAAACATGCACCATCTTGAATCAGGTGAAGAGGACAGTAAAATTCTTGACTCCAGACAGCACTAGACCTTCTTCACAGCTATAAAAGGCTTCACATTTTGATCCAAATTAAACAGGAATTTATTGAAGACTTCAAGTCAACATATCCCAATATGTCATCACACTCAGTAACAGCAGGGCTGCACCCTGCCTAGAAATGTAGTTCGTCTCCACTAACAATTGCCAGTCATCATTATGAACTGGTCTATAAAAAACATTTTATTTACATACAACATTGACTTGTATCACCAGCTTTCGGGCCAAAACTCAGTTCTGGTTTTAATTCAACAAACAAGTAGGATTTATAGGGCTAGACAAAGCTTCCGTCTCTGTCTGTCTTGCAACTACAACTCCGTAGTGCTCTCTGGACAAAACAATCCATAAACTCATGTCTGTAACTGCCTCCAATGTACTGGGAAGAATATAAAGTCTTCTTGATTTGGAACAGAAGAGTAGTTGCTTGTCACTCTGAAATAATACACCTCACAAACGCTTTGGCTCAGCGCAGTCACCGCTCACAAGGATTTCTGTCAGTGGTTTTAGAACAAACCCCAAACTAAAACTCCAGCATGGCTGAAGAACTAACAATGTGGAAAATCTGTGGGATTCCCCCAAAATTGTGTTTGTCATTCCAACATTTTCTTTTGTGTCTAAAGCTACAATGATTTTTCCAAATGTTACACAACTTTATCTTGCATAACAATCATTTTCCATTCATGTCCTCATTATGAGGTGCAATGTAAAGCTTATAATGTAGTGGTTCCATTTCATACAAACAGGCAATGGAAAGTGAAGGGGAGAAGAAAAGAGAAGATGCTTGAAAATTTTGAAACTCTGTTCCAACTGTTACTTTCCCCTCCATAAACAGTAACCTGGAAAAGTGAAATCCCTGTGGGATCTTCTGGTGGTACCACTGATGAAGTGCTCCCAAAGACACACAGAACACCACATGAATTAATTAGTTTTATTAAAACTTCCAGAAACTGAGATATGAACTGAGAGGTGACTAACAAGGTTTTGGTATTGCTGATGGTTGTTTGGAGTAATCAGTTACCGAAGTTCTTGTAATTATTTTGATGGTTTGGACATTTCTGACCCGATTTTGGCTCCTTGCAGGAAAAGAGCCTGGCTTGTTTGTTCAAGATTTATCTTTATCTAAGATATGCCATCAAGTTCCTTCACTCCTTGTTTCACACTAGTCCCCACCTGTCTCTGCCACATACACACACCAGTTCATCCTAAGCCTTTACCAGAAGCAAATTATTTATTTTGTCTGTGAAACCTGAGTGCAGAATGTCAGAGAGACATTTATAAACAGCAGTTTCTGGCCCAACTAATTATCTCAAAAGCTCAAATCAAATTCCGATTAAACCACCAATTTAATTTCACCAAGTAAATATTCCAAACTACACATTTCAGCCTTTATCAGTGACCATTTTTCCTCATTTTGCACAGGTATCCAATCTATAAACTGACAAAAATTTCCAGAAGGTAACATCTTGGTGTTGGTACCTTCCTTTTATTTGCCAAAGGACACTTTTTGGCAGAAAACTAACCCCTGTTAGACCTTCCTATAAAATACAGCACAGATTCCAGTTGGATGTGCTGGGCAACAGATCAATTTAAAAAATAAAGAGACAACCCTAACAGGCAATCAGCTAATAAACCTAATATTTGTCATTTAATGATGCAAGATACCAAGGGTAAGCAGGAAACTCACAGGAATCCATCAAGCTTGGATTTATTGGGGTTTTTTGCCTTTTTTTCCCTACATTTACTTTTCATTTCACACTTACAGACTATCCTTATTTACTTCTGCCACAGCCATTATCAACATTTTAGATTTCATGCAACAACATTCTGATTTCTATCATGTGAAGGCACCCAAACTCCAGAGAATTCCTTTGATATTTTCAAAGAACAACCAGGAGCATTACCATTGTTGGTATTATTTAATTTATTTAACAGTCTCATGCTGCTCCTTCCATAAAGGTATAATCCTCAGAGCCTGCAAATCCTTTCTCCTGAATAGGCAAAATCAATCACAAGGGGAAAAAAAATACAGCAAATTTCACATCTTTGTCAAAGAGTATGAGTGGTGCACATAATCTCTGAAGGGACCAGAGATAAAAATAAAAGCCAAAAACATACCTGTTCCTTCATGTAGTGGCTGTAGGAGTTATTAAAATGATGTTTACAGCTACAGTGACCGGCTGTCTTCACGTTGCCTCAACTCTTAGGATGTATTTCTTCCCATTGCTCATCTTGCTCTGCAACATCTGGATCTTTTAAATTCTCCATAATGCTCAGTAACGTAATTTTTGTACCTCTGCTATCATATTCTGTGTTTTAATAAACTGGTCTTCTCCTTGATCCTCTCATCATCTGTTTCTTCGTTCCCTGAACCCATCCTAAATCCTGCCATTCCAAGCAATTTGTTCTGACAATCCTTCTCAGGCAGGTTTCATTACAGCCTCCAGCTGTGGAAGTCAAGTCACTAATGCAGAACTAAAACCTAAAGTCTCCACACCTGGAGATCTCACACTGGCCCTGCTGGGAATCCCACCAAACTCAAACCACTTGTGCCCAGCCATTCCTTGGACCTGAACCCACATCTATGAGAGTCTCCGTGACATTATTGCCTAAATTGATGCCAAAAATCACTGTTTGTGCCTGGCTCCTTCACAAGTTAAATTCTATGTGTGCCTAAACACAGGCTGTAGAAATGCCTTATTTTAAAAACCAAACTCCCATGCTATCAATTTATGCATTTCTTCCTATTAATTAACAGCCAGATTTATGGGCAGAATAAAGAGAAACACTGCAAAAATAGAGCCATTTGAATGCCCCAAGCACAAGCAACAGCCCAACTCTTACAAACGAGGCAGACAAAAACCTTTTTCCCCTCCCCAGAGTAATCTTTCACGTTAGTTAAATTCAGATAAAAACTGGATGCAATAGGCCTAAAACCTATTTGCACAGAACAACAGCAAACAGGGCCATGAGAACATCTGACATTAAGCTCATGGGTTAAGAGAGCAGAAATTGCTCATTTTCTGCTGTTAAAAGTCTTGTGTTCTCTCCACATAGAATTATCACCCCACAACTCTACAGGACACCTGCTCAAGCACATGAGCTGGGAAGGGAAGGCTCACACCCATCTGCGTGTTTTACCGTGGAGTCACAAAATGGTTTGGGTTGGAAAGGACCCTCAAAGCCCCCCAGTCGCCCCCATGGGCAGGGACACCTTCCACCAGCCCAGGCTGCTCCGTGCCCCATCCAACCTGGCCTCGGGCACTTCCAGGGATGCAGCAGCCACAGCTTCTCTGCCCAACCCGTGCGAGCCCATGCGACTATCAAGAATAAGACAGCAGAGGACACGCACCCATGAGGGATTTAAGGTGGAAATAGAGGGGCGGGTCTCGCGCCCCCTCAGCGCCCTCACGGAGCCCCGCCCCCCGCGGCGCGAGACCGCCCCTTCGCGCCGAGCGGCCCCAGCCAATCAGCGCAGAGATCGCCGCAGCCCCCGCCGCCTTCGTTGGTCCCCAGCGCCCGCCCCTGCCCCGCGCACCAATCAGAGCGCTCCTCTCATAAGGCCGCGGGGAAGGCGAGGCTCGGCGCCCCGCGCGCCCCGTGAGCCGCAGCCTCTCATTGGGCGAGGCGGGGGTGGGCGGGGCTAGTTCGAACGGGTGGCGGCGCCATGGTGACCCCTGTGAGGGACCAGGACCGGGACCAGGATGGGAATGGGAATGGGGATCGGGATGGGGATCCGGGCACAGCCGAGGGTCCCGGCCCCCAGGTGAGCCCCTCGCTCTCTTCGCAGCCCGGCGCGGCGTCCGCCGACGGCTTCTCCTCCTCAGATGACGAGGCCGCCGAGGAGGACCCGACCCCGCTCCGCATCTCCTGGTGAGGCGACGCTCGCGGGGGTCCGTTCCCTCAGGAGCTACGAGGGTTTAAATCCCTCTCTTGCCAAGTCCGAGGCTTTTTTTTTTTTTTTTTTTTTTTCTGAAGGGCGGCTTTCTCCGGCAGGGTTTGAGGGCGCTGGGGAGCCCTCAGTGGGTGTGGGTGGGGTCGGAGGGGCCTGTGGAGACCCCCCGGTCCGACCCCCCTGTGCAGGGAGGGTCACCCAGAGCTGGTTCACCCAGAGCAGGACGCACAGGGTCAACATCCAGCTGGGGTTTGGATGTCTCCAGGGAAGGAGATGCCACAGCCTCTCTGGGCAATTCCAGGGCTCTGTTCTTCCCTGAGAGGGCGGGCAGGCCCTGGCACAGGTTGCCCAGAGAAGCTGTGGCTGCCCCTGGATCCCTGGAAGTGCCCAAGGGCAGGTTGGATGGGGCTTGGAGCAACTTGGACTAGTGGAAATTGTCCCTGCCAATGGTGGAACGAGATGAGTTTTAATGTTATTTTGCCATGAAATGAGCGTTTTAAATAACCAGCAAAGGTATCAGCAAAAAAAGGTTTAATATAAAGGGAACAGCATAACAGAGTTCGTGGCAAGGTTTGCTCTACTATTTACTAAAATCGGTTTCAGTGCAGACCATAATAAATGCAAAAAAAAAAAAAAAAGTGGAGGCTGTGGATGGGGCTGGGCAGGGGTGAGGTGGGGTAGGTAAGTGGGACAGAAGGACAAAAAGGAACACAGCCCAAAAGCCTGATGACACTCAATTTAATTTATAACTTATAGCTTAATTTAACACTTAACTTAAGAGTTAACCTAACAGCACTTAACTTATAACTGGCTGCTTAACCTATTAATGTAACAATTTAACTCGGATGTATATTATTTACTATACTATAACAGAAACTTTCATATAAATCTGAAGTACTTAAGAAAGCTGTAGCCCTAGCACATTTGATCTAGCATATGCAAACAGACATAAAGAGCCTTGGAATGTTTTTCATGGGCAAAGAGTTGAGTCTGGAGGAGTGAGATGTCAGCCCAGGATCTGTCAGTGGGGATCCCCCAGGAAATAACAAACATGAAAGTTGCCAGCCCCAAGAGGGGTCCCAGCTCAGAAGGAGGTCTCTGGTCACAGGTGCTGCAGCCCAGAAGAGCCCAACGGGTCTTTTTTTGGGCCACTGTTTATAGAGTGATGTTTATAGGTGTTTATAGAGTGGCTTTATTCATGATAAGCTTTCATCTCGGCCATACTTTTCGTTCTTACACTTTAAAAACCTGAGAACAAAAAAATGTTATTCAGGCAAAAAGTTTCCGAGGATGTTCATTAGAAAAGCAAGGAACTCACTAGACAACACAACAGTGTCTGGGAACAGACAGGACTTCTGATAAGCTCGGGGCAGCTCAGCCTGAGTGTTGTCAAGGCCAAGGCCTAATGAGTGTTACTCAGACCATAGTGCAGTCTGGGTGGGATGAGGGAAAGATGCATCATCACACCCTTCCAATCCAAACCATTCTGGCATTCTATGATTTTGTCACCCTCAAAGAGGTTTTTCCTCATATTCAGATAGAACTTCCTGGGATTCAGTTTGTGCCTCTTGCTCTCTGTCCTGTCACTGGGCACCACTGAAAGGGCCTGGTCCCATCCTCTTGACACCTGCCCTTAAGATCCTTATAAATTTAAATAATCGAAATCCCCGCTTCTGATTTATATTTATTTTTTATTTTCTGATAGGTTGTCTTTGTCTCCTCTCTACTCTTCTGAGTTCCTGGGATTATGCTCCCTTCCAGGTAAGAAGCACCCACTGATGTTTTCATGTTTGAAAGCTGAAGAGGGGTAATACCTTGTACCCCAAAATTCTGTGTTGTGGCTGACTTGTTTTGTAATCTACCGTTGGAATAATTGTTTTGGAAACACCAAAGCAGATCCATAAAATATCTTAATATAAGATCACAGTTTTTAATATATAAAAGTAAACATATAAGCTTTCACTGTATTTTTAACTACCAAAACGGGCAGCCATGGTGAATCTCCTGTGGTCACTAGGCCAGGCAACTCATAAGTGATCTTTATCCAGCCCTTTTATTTGTTGGAATTTTTTCTTGGTTTGTGGGGTTTTTTTATGCTGTACCCTGATTTAAAATTTCCAAAACTTTCAATCTGGAAAATGCAATGCAGCTTAAAACCTTGGGGAGATTTCTTTTTTTAATCCTATTACACTGCAGTATTAAGCAGATAATGGTGTTTAAACTGTCTTCTATGCCAGGGATCTACTTGCAAAAATAAGAACCGTGTTTTACTTGGGGTTTGGCTTTGTTGCTTCTTTGGTTTTGGGGGCAGGTTGCCTGTGCTCTGTCCTTCAGCTGCAGCAGCCCTTCCATAAATGTCACTTGCCTGAAAAAGTAATTGTTGTCTATAATTTGTTTCAGGCTGCAAGTTTAAAGATGTCAGAAGGAATCTTCAGAAGGATGTAGGTGAGTCTTCTGGGCAGTGTGTAAGTGGCTCCTGCTCATGTAAAGGGCATGGACAACGTGCAGCTGCAGCAAATAGCACAGTCACAGATCACTTCTGGATGTGCAGTGCCACTTCCTCAGGGGCTTTCCTTCACAGTGACAATGAGGCATCTTTAAAGCAGCCAGGATCAAGATGAATGGCAAACCTGTGATATTCCCTTCCCAGAGAAAAGTGAAGTTGGGATGGAAAGATAGGATTATATAGATTTGTGCCAAATATTCCTCTGTAAGCACCAGAAGGGCAGAGACTAATAGCAAAAACCCCACAGTGTTTGGACAAGTCAAGCTCATGAAGGAGCTCCTGCCTGTGAGGGTGGGCAGGCCCTGGCACAGGTTGGGCAGAGAAGCTGTGGCTGCCCCTGGATCCCTGGAGGTGTCCAAGGACAGGCTGGAGCAACCTGGGCTAGTGGAAGGTGTCTCTGCCCGTGGCAGGGTGTTGGAACAAAATGATCTTTAAGGTCCCTTCCAACCCAAACTATTCTGGGATTCAGTGATTTTAAGCTGGAGATAGGACAGAAACATGCATTAATAATTAACATGCTGTCCTGAGTGCTGATGTTCTTCCCAGGGAGGCTTCTCTCAGGACTCCCTCTGAACTGAGAAAATTCCTCACCTAGATTATCTGAAAGCGAATGTGGGAGAGACTCAGTGGAAGGAAATGCTGCTCAGTGCAAAATTTCTCACTCCTATTGTCTTAACCCAGAGATGAAACAAGAGACTCAGTACCAAGTAGCTTATCTGTTTGTCTTTAAGCTTGATAGGCTTTTGTTTATTTCGAAGTCTCTTAATCTGTTGGCAGGAGAACTGAAGAACTGTGGGATCCAGGATATATTTGTGCTTTGTACCAGAGGAGAGCTCTTCAAATACCGAGTGCCAAACCTCATAGACACCTACCAACAACATGGGATGTGTGTGCACCACTACCCCATTCCTGATGGGAACACTCCTGACATTGCCACATGCTGCAAAATCCTGGAAGAGCTCAGAAGCTGCCTGGAAAATAACCAGAAAACAGTGATACAGTAGGTTCTGGTTAGATGTATAAGTAGGTAAAACAGAATGGTTTGAAACTGCAATTGCATTCTTTAGGTTAGTTCGAGCTGTGAAAAGCTGTTTGTTCCTCCTCCTGCACCTTTTTGGAGAGAACTTGTCCTTTGTAAGATTAAATAGGAGGTACCCCCGTAGGTATAGAAATAGAATATAGAAAATACAGAGAAATTCTTGTGAACTTTCTTGTACCAGTGCTCCTCTTGATGATCTTTAGGTGAAAATTGTGTCCATGTATTTACATACTGGGGGGTCTCTGGGTGTTGCAGTTTCCTACAGCTTGTTACAACCAGATGTTTTCTTCTCTCCCAGCTGTTATGGTGGCCTCGGGCGCTCGTGTCTTGGTAAGAACTTGTCCTAATATAAAGGGGATGGATCTCTGCATCTTCCTTCATCCCACTGTTCCCACTGGGGCACCTAAAGCTTTCAGGAGCATTGGTTATTGTGTGTGCCCAGAAGGAAGGGGTGGTGATACTGCCAGAAGTCACAAAGAGGAATTAACTGGGTGTACTGGTGCTCATACTGGAAAAGCCTGGGAATTGTCTCCTAAGTGCTGCTGGGAAGGCAGGGGGGAAAGGGAGGTGGGGGGTGTTTCAGGGTTTCCAAAGCCTGCAGGCTTGGGCAGGAGCAGATGGGCCAGTGCCCAGAAATAGGATTCAGAAAAAAACCCTAGCAGATCTGTGACCTTGGTAGGAGTTTTGCTGGGGTGGTTTTCCTGGGACAAACCCTTGGCTGTGCTCAGCGGCATCCATGTGGACACACCTTTCCCTTGCAGTGGCTGCCTGTCTCCTGCTCCAGCTCTCAGACACACTGGCACCTCAGCAGGTGATAGAGAGCCTCAGAAACCTGAGAGGATCCCGGGCCATACAGACCATCAAGGTAACAGGGCTGCAGCAGGTAACACATGGGACCAAACACGAGGGAGAGCTTGGCCAGTCCCCTCCTTCCCTTCCCAAAATCCCTCTCTCTCCAACATGCTCCACGGCTGCTCCCTGGGGTTTGAGCTGTGTCCTGCTGAAGCTGCTGAACAGCTTCTCCCAGGTAACAAGTGACAGGACAAGAGGAAACAGCCTCAAGTCACACCAGGGAGGTTTAGAATGGATATTAGGGAAAATTTCTTTACAGAGAGGATGGTCAGGCATTGGAACAGGCTGTCCAGGGCAGGGGTGAAGTCCCAATCCCTAGAGGGATTTAAAAGCCATGTGGATGTGGCACTTGGGGACATGGGTTAGTGGTGGCCTTGGCAATGCTGGAGGAATGGTTGGACTCCATGATCTTGGAGGGCTTTTCCAACCTCAGTGATTCCATGGTGCAAAATAAAGCACCTTTGAATTCTGACACTCAGCTCCCACCCATGGGGACCGTGTTTTGCATTACCTTGAGCTCACATGTGCCCTTGATGGGGAACCACGGGATCCAAGTCAAGATCCATGTTATCTGTGCCTGACAGTGAAAAATTCCAGAGCATCTGGATTAAGCACAAGAAGAACAGACTAGAGGGTGCAGTTTTCATCCCGGGGTATCAAGCAGCTTCTTAAGGTGGGTGGTGCCTCTTGTGACAGCCCAGAGGACTCACTGCATACCCGGCTGTGCTTTTCCAGCAGTACAATTACCTCCATGACTTCCGGGAGAACCTGGCGGCACACCTGGCAACGCAGGACACGGTGCTGAGATCGGCATCACGGTAGCTGGAATTGCCCTGGGCACCTTTGGGTCTGTGGAACACACCCGGATAGACCCCTCTCTCCTGACCTCGACTTCCTCAGTTCTACTGCCTGTGTGACACAGCTGCTTCCTCACAAATCCGGGTGTACAATATTTGGGTGGGGAAGGAGATCCTACAGGACATGCAGCATCTCCCTCTCCTTGATCACTTTAATACTCACTGCCCTAAAAATACTTGTACAAGTGTGTTTGTGCTCATTGCTGTTCTGGTGGCCTGCACACCTGATGGGCTGGTTTTCCATGTAATAACCTGGAATCATGCTGGGATAATGATGCTGGATAAAAATTCCATCACTGGAGCACCCTCAGCTCTGCTTTAAAGCGAAGTCAAGCAGGCTGGAGTGCTCACCCCTTACGAGCTGGTGAGAACTCATTCTAAAACATCACATTTCTGCTCAGTGTGTTCAGGAGCATTTAGGAATGAGTTCCCTCGTTCCAGAAGTAGAAGGTGTTGCACCAAAGATCTGTGACAAACCTGGCAGGTGGGTTTTTAGGTGACTATGCCAGGAAGAGACACTGCTGTAGCTGTGTGAGTGAGGCTCTGGCACAGCCCTTCTGCCTGCTGACAGCAGAGAAAGTAAATAAACAATCAGCTGCGGGCTGGAGAGGATCCCACAGGAACAGTCCTCTAGCAGTTCCCATCCCTCCTGTTTCACTATATCCACTCCTAAAGGGAAGATGAATGGGTGGATTTTGAGAAAATTTTGATTTTTCAGGACCTTCCCAAGTCAGAAGTTGTGTCATGAGACTCCACCACAGCACCGGCAGGTTGGAGTAGAACTCACTGCTTTGACCTGGAATTTCTCTCTTTAACGTGTTAGAACCCAGACACTTGAGTGCATGTTTAGAGGTGATTTCTATAGATTAATTAGTTTTTACTGCCATTCCCTTCTCCACTCCTACAGCAGACACCGGAACTCTTCCAGCTTCCACAGCGTGGAAAATATTCTGCTCTGACTGTGCATCAGGGTTTAATCCTTGCAAATGGGGTATTTCAGATACTAAGTATTTATCATATGACTCAGCAGGAAACTTGCTGACAGGGAGAGGAATGTTCTTTATTCTCTCCATAATCTTTTGCCTCCTGGAAGTCCAAAAATAATGACAACCAGAAAAGCAATTTTATGTACATAGTGATATGCTGTCAGAACTATTCTTCCTTCAGGAAGAGAATTTAAAGTTACCAGAGCCTGAGTTCTCTTCATTATGTTACAAAAGGAAAAGAGGAATTCAGAGCAGAGAGGAGGAAACTGCCACTCTGCATCTCCTGGGCATCCAAACTTTGTGTGGTAATAGCCTAGAACAGGGAAAAGTAGTAGAAGAGAAAGGACAAGCCCAGAGCTACAGAAGGACTTCCAACCAGGAAGAGATTAAATAGACTTGTCCACTTTGACAGATAACATGGTCTGTTTACCCATGCCCAGCATAAATAAGGTGGAAAGGGGAAAATTTTCATTATGTCCTAAAAAATAAGAGCTACGGGCCACCAAATGAAGTCTGGCAGATCTGTTAAACATGTATTTTCACACACTAAGTTAATTTCACTGCAGGACTCACTTTCTCAGGATTGCCCAGAGAGGCTGTGGCTGCCCCATCCCTGAAGTGTTCCATGCCAGGCTGGACAGGGCTTGGAGCAACATGGGCTGGTGGGAGGTGTCCCTGCCCATGGCAGGGGGTTGGAATGGGATGGTCTTTAAAGTCCCTTCCAACCCAAACCATTCTGGGATTCTGTGGTCTTCCACACCAGGTTATTAAAGTGCTAAAATAGCAACTGAATTGATGGCAGAAAAGCCATTCAGCGCTATTTAAGATGCCAAAGCTCTCCCAGGACACCTGAAATACATCAGTTTCCAAACACTCTCACTCCAGAGATGTCCAGTACCTGCCCTGTCTCGTATTATTTTTCCTGGGCTGTTGCCACTGCCCAACACACCAGCATTGGAATAGCTGGATTTCTGGTGGACCCCAGGGCAAACACTGGTGCCACTTTTACTGCCTCTAACACCCAAGAGATCCAAAGTGAACAAATACACAGTTTATACAAAAAAAAAGTTTTACTAGAACTGGGAAACTCTGCATCATTCTCCAGCACAGTTAAATGAGAAAGACTCCTAATTATTACTTGTAAATTAAGCAGCTGTTTGCAGTCACAATTTACAATGCAGTATTTATCTGAAACATCTTCCCCTGCCCCATCTACTATTTAACTTCATGGAAAAAAAAGCAGGAAATGAGAGCTTCCCTTTTCCAGACATAACTTGATTCCATGTTCTATTTTTAAAGGGAATGCAGTTATCCATGTAAAACTGACTGATGGGCACAGCCAGGATCTGCTGAATTTAAAAACAAAACAAGGCACCAGATAAAAGGAAGTGTTGCTGAATTGAGACTTGGTTTTTTTATTGTTGTTTATTGCACTAAGGAACAGCGGGGCAGTTTCACAATCTCACTTTCTGCTTTGAAAAAGTCTAGAGTATTTCTTACTCTTAAACCCAAGAGTGTTTTTATCATTGGACTTGGTAAACGTTGGGAGGTTTGTCCATTTGTTAATCAGACAGCACAGATATTAAAAAAAAAATCATTTAAATTCAATCCTTCATGGACAATTCAGCTTCTCCTACCACAATGACAGAGGCTTGAGATTAAAGCAGGGCTAATGTTTGGAGGAGATACAGAAGGATCTGGACCATGCACACAGGGAAAGACCAACCAGATAGAAAAAAAATAAACCGAAATAGAACTATTTTTGCAACTGTGCCCATGAATTCATATCCTAAGACCAACGTCACCTACAGGCAAAACACAACATTCCAGTCCTTCCCAAGCACTCGGAGCTACGGCTGATTTAGAGTTAAGAGTGGGATACACAAGTCCAAGTGAGCCACTACAAAGCTCAGCCTAAAGCAAATCCCTAGTGTACTAAGGCTAGTAGTAACCAACACCTACTCGAAGGTCATGGCTGTTCCTTATGCAGTGCAAAGTCAAAACTTTCCAAACCCCATTCACCTTTATATTAATTTACACGTAATTCTTTCATTTCAGCATCCCAGTAAAATATAAGAAAACAGTCTTTCCACAAGTATAAAATGTGGAAATATTTTAAAAACAGGGGAGTCATTGTTTTCTAACGCAATTGCGATCATTGGGTTCCGGATTTAATTGTGGTCAGAGGTTCTCGTTGTAAAGAATCCATGGTTTTTGTGGCTTTTGCATGCACTTAACTGGAACAAAGCTTTCTGAGTGTCTTCTTAGGAGCTCACCAGAACATAAATCATGCTGCAAAAGAAAAGAAAAATATTAATATGCATCCTTTTGATTAGTGTTACACATTTAATGTATATTCTAAGGAACAAATCATGTGAGGTATGTGGATTGTGACTGAAGATTTGACACAATGACTCTTCTACTTTTGACTTCAACAAAAATCACATTTACATCAACACCTTACTCTAAAAATATTAATGTTTCAGCTTCTTAATTAAAACACTCCGAGGCTTTATTACATTATGCTTAAAAGAGGAAAAGCTTGGAGCTTTCCAGTCTCCAGTCATGGACTACAGATTCAAAACAGTCATTCCAACCAAATTAAGACTTGTGTTTGAAACAGAACTAATGGCTGTTGGCTCTTTTTCAGGAAAGTCGACTCCTGAAAACAACAATATGATGTATAAACATCATACCATAGAGTCACAGAATAGTGTGGGTTGGAAGGGACCTTGAAGACCATCCAGTCCCACCCCCTGCCATGGGCAGGGACACCTTCCACTAGTCCAGGCTGCTCCAAGCCCTGTCCAACCTGGCCTTGGACACTTCCAGGGACCCAGGGGCAGCCACAGCTTCTCTGCCCAACCTGTGCCAGGGCCTGCCCACCCTCACAGCCAGGAATTTCTTTGCAATATCCCATCTAACCCTGCCCTCTGCCAGTGTGAAGCCCCCATGTCTTATCACTCCATGCCCTTGTCCAGAGTCCCTCTCCAGCTCTCCTATAGGCTCCATTCAGGCACTGGAAGGAATATATCCTTACAAACAGTATTTCTCTGGTGCACTGAGCCAAAATTTCAGACAGAGGGGGAAAACTTACCCATATAGGTAGTAAAAAAAGGATAGAAGGTAGAATGCTAATTTGCACCATCCTTCTTTCTGGCAATAGGCTAAAATATCTGCATTCATGATGGTCGTAGGGTCATAGAGCCCCGGGCCGCTCATCACGGGTCTGCTCATGTACCTGGAATGGGGGCACAGGGAGGAGTGGGATGAGGGCCACAGGATACGCTGGGTCCTGCCCCACCCACCAAGGAATTCCAGGACACACAACACAACTCAACTCCCACACAGCACAACAGAATAAAAAATAAAAGCACCCGAGAAAGCCAAGTGATGGTTCTTATTGTACAGCCATGACCTGAGCTTTCATGGTGTCGTATAAAAAGCATCTTTGTTTTCCCAAGACACAGGACACTGGACAGGAACACGGCAACAGGAGAATGAGAACCATTCACCAAGCACAGCCACACCAAAATTACCTCCAAATATGATAAGCCAACAAGGGCATATTGAGACCCAGTGTGAGCCACTCTGCTGCACAGAGAAACATGACACAGAAGAATGCATGGATGAGGTACTCTGGAAGTACAAGCTGCAAAAGAAAAAGATGAGTTAGAAGTTTCCATCACACAGAGCAAAATGTGTGGCGTTTCAGCTGCTTTGGAGGTGAGTGATTGCTTAAAAATATCATTTAGAACCAGCACTAACGAGAACAAGACTGTGGAACATGAAAACAGCAGACAGCAGTACATGCCTTGCTGTTTTCACATGATATTCATGGACCAAGTAGAGAAATTTATAAAATCAAATGCTCAGATCAGTTTTTTTTTAAATGCTTCTAAAAAATTAACAGATTCCACGCTTTATGTGTGACCCTCAGAAGAGATCATCAAGATATTTCTGCTCATGCAACAGAGAAATATCAGCAGGAAACATGCTCCGCAGAACGGCTTACAGGCAAAAAGATGTTTGTGTTCTCCTGTTTTACAGCTTTGTTTTGGGCTCCACACACCCATAACTTCTCAAAGTCAAATTACTGCCATAATGTAACACCCCAGGCAGAGCTTTACCCAACCAAACCAGCAGTGTTGTAGGCACACACAGAGGTTGGATTGGCTCCACACAGACAGTCTGGGGGGAATTAGGCAGTTTTCCCTCACGGGTTCCCACTGTGCATGCTTCACAGCATCATGCTTCCAGCAGAAGCCCACAGAGCTCATCATCAGTGTACCACAGGAAGCATGAAATGCCAGGTGCATTAGTGTTGTTAATAGGAACAACATGGAGGGGAACAGAGTAAACACGTGCAGAGAGCTGCGAAATCTCACACCCATCACCAGAGGAAAGTTCTCTACAATTCACCCCAAAGTGCTATTTACTACTTTATCACACGGTTCAGAAGGAATCATGCATGGAATCACAGGATGGTTTGGGTTGAAAGGGAACTCAAAGACAGTCTTGTTCTACCCCCTCCATGGGCAGGGACACCTTCCACTAGACCAGACTGCTCCAACCTGGCCTTGGACACTTCCAGGGATCCAGGGGCAGCCACAGCTTCTCTGCCCAACCTGTGCCAGGGCCTGCCCAAACTCCCAGCCAAGAATTCCTTCCCAATATCCCATCTAAGCCTGCCCTCTCTCAATGGGAAGCCATTCCCTGTGTCCTGGCACTGCATCCCTTGTCCCCAGTCCCTCTCCAGCTCTCCTGGAGCCCCTTTAGGCACTAGAAGGGGCTCCAAGGTCTCCCTGGAGCCTTCTCTTCTCCAGGCTGGTACACCCCCAGCTCTCCCAGCCTGGCTCCACAGGAGAAGGACAAGCAGATCTGTAAAAGCTTCTCCTTCAAAACTCAGGCACACTAAAACTTCTCATGAAAAATACTCCATTTCCACCCAAAGGTTTCAATTGCCTGTGTGTGTGTGCACATACATACACAACACACTCTGCCCCTCTTTTTTTGGGCAGTGACTAATATTGCATAGGATGATTACATCGAAGTTTCAGTGGTTTATAATTTTGTTATTCTTCTAAAGCCCAAAAATATCTTCTTAGAAATCTAACTGCTACCAACAAGCATTCTCACCACCTCCTTCGCTACACCATCCTGCTTCTCTAAATGAAGAATAACAAAGCAAACTTGCATCAACACCTCCAAAATTCAGCTGTCATACATGAAATTTTCCAAGTAAATATTTTCATCTAGACCCTTCTTTGCATACTTACCATTTACACATGGCCATCATTTATAGCAGAACAACAACCACCCTGTCCAACACACAATGCATTTGGCAGCCTGCTCCGACAGATTCACCAGGCCTGAAAAATCTGTATTTATTTACCTACACAGATCAAAACATGTTTTTCTTTTCTCTTGTTTATTTTACCCCACTCCCACACTGGAATACCTGCCTCTTTTGAATCTCCCCCACTTTACCCTCCCTTCCTTTCCTAAGGGAAAATTAATTACATCATATTCTGCCATATTTATCACAGAAACAAGGGAGGGTGAATCTGGTTGCTGAGGAAAGACATGACTATAACAGGAGCAGGGAGGAGAAGGAATCAGCAGTGTACTAAGGAGTTACTATTTTGGGATAATCTTTCTACTGAGGTGTCTCAATTCCCACCAGGATTTTTGATTCTCTGTCCAGAAGAACAACACTCCTGTGTGTTTGTCCAGCATCATTTACCAGATTCCCTTAAGAGCCTGGATCTCAACTCCATTTTTAGGGGCTAATCTGCTCTCACAGGAACAGCAAATATGAAATTATTTCAGACTCCCAGTCCACAAAGCTGCCATGTAAAGGACACTCCATGCAGGTGGGTTAGCACAGGGTTAATATTTGTTGAAACATGCGCATTTTAGCACTGCAAAGGTTGCACTAAGACCATAATGCATCCATGTAATGAGAGCTGGCCTCTCCCACACTGCAGCAGGAATGACTGGAACAGACCAAGCAAGGGAAACTGTTAAATGCGCAGCTCTCCAAGCAGGAAACCCCCTCTCCGAGCTGCAACCTCTGCCTGGCCCCTCTGCTCCTCCCCACCCTTCTCACACTGTAATATTCACTTTAATTTGTGTGCTGTATATCTAAAATGCTTTTCTTTTCCTTCCAGCCACTGTAAATTCCTTTTTCATTTGTGTAAATTACTCAAAACACACTCAAGTTTCAGCCCAGGCCATGCTGCTGTGCTGCCCCTCCATCCTCCCTCAGTCTGGGCACAAAATGTGAAAACCAGGAGAAATGCACAAAATCCTGCAAGATCAAACTGTGTGTCCCTTAACAAGCCTCCCCTTTGCTGCTGGCCTGTAAGAGATGCAAGCAAATAGTTTGACTCAAATTCTTTCCCTAAGCCAAAGAGTGTCAGAGTTGCATCCAAGAGAGGACACCAGGACACACTCCTGATTCCGGAACACAGAGAAGTGAAGGTAATTCCTATCACCTTCCACCCACCTAAATCCTCCAAAAAAAGATCAGAGTTGACTTGGTCAATGCTTAAAAATCAATTATTCTCCTCTAATTTCAGAGTTTAGTAAATCTGGCTTGAAAAAACACAATTTGTTTCTGCCTGAAGTTACTTCCTGACACCTGACAAGGCATGTAACAGTTTTCCCCACATCGCTGGGTAAGCAAGCAGAACTGTTTTTTGCACAAAATATGGGAATCCATGAAGTTGTTATAAGCCCCAAGGAACAAATAACGAGCAGATGAACAGGCAGACTAAACAGAACAGCTTAATAGTGTTACAAATGTTCCTAACAAAATGAAAGGGGAGTGGCGTCAAAAAAACATGAAACTGAAAAGCAGTACACACCTTTAATGCAATTTTGACTCTTTTAATCTTTTTGACCTTTTCAACTGTCTTTGTGCCGAAAATGTGGAAAGCAGATTGAAAGAATGTTAGTACGACAGCTGACAAGATCATCAGCAGATTAATAACAGTCAGAATATTCAACTTGAAAGTAAAGACACAGAATTTCCCTAGAACTTCTTCAAACAGCAAAGTTTTGTCAATTCAGATGCAATTCTATTGCCTAGGCAGATTGCATCAAGATAACACCAAAAAAATAAACACTTTACATTCATTTATTGAACATAACACAAAGTTTAGTGTGCTACTTACAGGATTGAGTGTATTACATTGGTCTATGGGGTTCTTGTAATCAGTCTTCAGTTCATCAAATGCTATAATCTAGGGGGGAAAAATGAAACAGTTGTGACCCCTCAGTCCAGGAGCAAGGGTGTGTTTTATCCATGAAAAGTAACACTTTGGCACAGAACTGCTGCCATTGTGTGCAGGGACATTTCTACTAAGTTTTAACATCATAAACCCACAGGTAAGACACACGTGAAAGTGGTTTTACAAACAAGAAAGCAGAAGATTTTGCAGGTATTCAACAACCTTTTTACCTCCCCACCAGCAAGGAATTTCCAACACTCCCTTCATCAGTGCTCAACCCCACTCGCCGTGCAGACCCCAAACCTCACACAGGACTATCCCAGTGGCCAGCAGGAACCTCACATGGGGTTCCTTCATCCAAAAAAGCAACGGCAAGCTTAAAAGCTGCCAAATATTTTGCCTCACTCTCTTAAGTGAATGCTGAGCCCACAAACATATGCCGGGGTTGGAAAGGACCTCTGGAGATCATCCAGTCCCACCTCCCTGCCCGGGCAGGGTCACCCAGAGCAGGTTACGTGTCCAAAAGGGGCATCCTTAAAAAAAAACAACACATCAACATTCGACTTTCTCATGCCATAAACTAAAAAAAAAAATAAAAATTAAAAAGAGGTGCAGCGTGAAGTACAAAAGGCAATTCTACAGAAGAAATGCCTGCTGAGCATCACAAACTCCCTTAGAGCACCTCCCCGGGCAGGGACCTGTGCCGGGCTCGGGAGAGAAACCAGGGACTCATGGAATGGTTTGGGTGGGAAGGGACCTTAAAGACCATCCCCTTCCATGGGCAGGGACACCTCCCACCAGCCCAGGTCGCTCCAAGCCCCATCCAGCCTGGCCTTGGACACTCCCAGGGAAGGGGCAGCCACAGCTTCTCTGCCCACCCTGTGCCAGCGTCCCACCGCCCTCCCAGCCAGCAATTCCTTCCCAACACCCCATCCAACCCTGCCCTCTGCCAACGCGAAGCCATCCCCCCATCCCGTCCCTATCCTGCACAAAAGCCCATTCCACCCGCGGAGAGGCCGATGCTCCCTCCGAGGGCGGCTCCGGACGCGACTCCCCCGCTCCCTCCGCGGGCCGCCCGGGGGGGCTCTGCGGGCCCACCCCGGTGGGGGCACATCCCCCCGGTCAGCCCCACTCACATGCCAGATGGCGAAGAAGATGAGGGCGGCGGTGAGCAGCAGCGCCAGCATGTAGCAGAAGGCGGCGAAGGTGAAGGCCATGGCGGCGGCGGGCGCGGGGGCTGCCGGGCGCCTCAGGCCCCGCCCGCCCTGCCGCCATCGCCGCGCCCGCAGCGCCCCCTGCCGGACAGCACCGCCCCGCCGGGGAGGAGCATGAGGGGCTGATGGGGCTGCGAGAGCTGCGGGGCTCAGAGAGCTGAAGGACTGAGGGGCCTGAGAGGAGCGAGGGGGCTCTGAGAGCTGAGGGGGTGAGAGATTGAGGGGCTCAAAGAGCTGAAGGACTGAGGGGCCTGAGAGGAGCGAGGGGGCACGGAGAGATGAGGGGGTGAGAGAGTGAGGGGACTGAGGGGCTGAGGGGNGTGAGCAGCAGCGCCAGCATGTAGCAGAAGGCGGCGAAGGTGAAGGCCATGGCGGCGGCGGGCGCGGGGGCTGCCGGGCGCCTCAGGCCCCGCCCGCGCTGCCGCCATCGCCGCGCCCGCAGCGCCCCCTGCCGGACAGCACCGCCCCGCCGGGGAGGAGCATGAGGGGCTGATGGGGCTGCGAGAGCTGCGGGGCTCAGAGAGCTGAAGGACTGAGGGGCCTGAGAGGAGCGAGGGGGCTCTGAGAGCTGAGGGGGTGAGAGATTGAGGGGCTCAAAGAGCTGA
>VWZG01011926.1:263674-284395 GCA_013396735.1 Grallaria varia
GAGACCAACCTTTGACCCATCCCCGCCTCGGTCCCCAGCCCAGAGCACTGAGTGCCACGGCCAGTCCTTCCTTGGGCACCTCCAGTGGTGGGGACTCCAAACCTCCCTGGGCAGCCCCTTGTAATGTTTAACAACCCGTTCCATGGAGAAATTCCTCCTGGTGTCCAATCTGACTCTCTTAAGTTCATGGAATCATGGAATGGTTGGGGCTGGAAGGGACATTAAAGACCATCTCATTCCATCCCCTGCCACAGCAGGGACACCTCCCACCAGCCCAGGCTGCTCCAAGCCTTGTCCAACCTGGCCTTGGACACTTTCAGGGATCCAGGGGCAGCCACAGCTTCTCTGCCCAACCTGTGCCAGGGCCTGCCCACCCTCCCAGCCAGGAATTCCTTCTCAATATGTAATCTAAATCTTTCTTCCAATTTAGATCTGTTCCCCCTTGTCCTATCCCTGTCTGACCGTGTCAGATTACCTGGTCAGCACAGACTATGTCTGGGGAAAAAGGAGCTGGCAAATGTAGGAAGAAATGCTGGAAAAGGGTGCAGTGTGTGTGCCCCAGGGAAGGGGGTTTGGGTCATACAATGCCAAATTGATACAACTTGGAGCCTGCTCAAAGGGAACAGTGAGATGAGAAAAGAGCTTGACGAGGAGATCACACACTCTCCTGCCAAAGGGACGTATAAAAGTCATTCCAGTTAAAGCAGTGACACCTTTCACTAAAGGCAAGCTGGGGTGGCACTGCTGCAGTTGTTTACTCTGGAGCAGCATGAGGAATAATTTCCATAAAACTAACAGCTGCCAAGCAGTAAATGATATTTTCCGGTGCTATATGCCGGGAAGCGTTACAGCAATTATTGGCATGTCACAAAGAGAGATGAGCAGAAGCTTTATTTCCTTCAGCAAAACACAGGGGAAACTGCAGCACAAGAGCTGCCTTTAGAAAATTAGTTGTTGTGAAGTTGATGTTTCAGTATGAAATAACTCATCCACAAACTACTCCAATAAAACCCCAGTGGTGTCATTATGACCAAAGGAACCTCAATGTGAAACCCAGAAAACAGATTTTAAAATAAATTTTAGGGGAGATCAGCCCTGAGCAACCTGCTCTGGTGGAAGGTGTCCCTGCCCACAGCAAAAGTGCTGGAAGGAGAGGGTGTTTAAGTTACCTTTCAACCCAAACCATTCCATGATTCGCTAAGATTAATTAAAAGTGTAAAAAAACACAGAACAGGTGAGTGTGCAGCAGGTACAGGCAGGTGTCCCCAGCCATCCCCTGCTCTGCCCCGAGAGCTTTGTCATCCCCTTCCAAGGGGGATAGACAAGGTGACCCCTGGGCAGTGGCAAGTGTTGTGTCTCCCTTCCATCTCAGGGGACAGGATGGATCAAGAAGAGACCCCCTGGGAGGGCCTCAGTGCCACCTCCTGACTGCTCCTCATCCCTCATTCCCAAGGAGTCAGAAACAACACAGCACCAAAGTCTTCCTCTGCAATAACTTTGTTTTCTTCCTATAAATTGAGGCTTCATTAGCCTTAATAATTGTTTGTCTCTTAATAACTGTTTATTACTTACTTTGAGTACCCTCAGCTGTACAGGCTTACTTATTCCCATGGCCATTGGATTGGACTTTGCTGGGAGATCCAACATTCAGTGTTCAAACTGCCTGGCTCAGGCTTTCCCCAAGCCATCCAGGAGGCCATTTTGCATCAGAAAAACTGTGGGAAGTAAAGAAACAGAGGATGTGTGCAGAGACTGGGGCTGGGGAACGCTGGTTTTCCACTGCAACATGGAGACCAGGAGTCTGATCCATTCAAGGTAAATATTTACCTAAATCCCACCAAAGATACAGGGGCCAACACTGCTTTGTTATACCTGGAGAGACAAAGCCCAGTGGAATTACAGATGTTGCTGCCCTACAGCTAATAACACTGTCCATGAAGGAGATCTTGCTCCTCACCAGACCCAGGACAAGGCACCAGGCTCACCTGTAACAGGGATTTGTACTTTGAGACACATAAATGCACATCAATATGCACTAAGGACTCTCCACGCCCAAATAAGCAAAGGTGGTGTGTTGTTGCCAACTGCATTTGGTGTTTTCTTGTGCATCAAAATGTTGTGTGACAGGGATGTGCAGTATCAGAAGTGAAAAGGTGTGTCAGCCATGTATTTGCAGCTGCAATTAATCCTCATTCTGCCTCCAGGAATGCAGCATTTTATTCCCTCGGGTGCTGGCACACCTCGTCCAATTGCAATTACCCTGTCAGGAAAAGCGGAAGGCAGCGGTAATATTGCACAACCAAAGGATTTCTTGTATTATAGATTGGATTTTAAGATAACACAAAAGGAAATGAAAAGCAAATTCTGTAGAAAAGGATCTAGTCAATTCTCATTTCATTTATTTATTTGGGATCCCAAATCAAACAACAACTTTTTTGTCAGAATTTTCTCTGATTAGACTTCGTAAATAATGTCAGGTAGCCACAGCAGAGCTCTGGAGATAGCCCACAGCTTTTAATGCACTTTCCCTTTTGTCTGGACACACAGAGTTTAATCCTGAGCGGAATCCCAAGGGAAAATGGCAATGTCTGTTCACTTCATCTTAAATCCCTCTCAAGCACTTGTCCTTATCAGAAAACAGCCATATAACCACTCATAATTCAGTGTGTGACAGTCTGTTCACAAGGAAGATTTTGGCAGAGAGCTGTGAGGGAAGATTATGGAGCAATTCCTGTGAATTATCACGGTAGAAGTACACAGGTTAACCACATCCTTCAGCATTAAAAATAATATCCCTGGGAAAATTGTCATTTCAGTTACAGACATCGGAGAAGAATCTAATACTGCCAAACTTTGTGACAAAAGTCCTCCTGGGGTTCAATAAAAACTTTGCTTACTGGGTTTGCAGGAAAGGGAAATCTGAATATTTATCTACAATTTAAGGGGGCTTATAAAAAGGAGGGACTTGGGGCAATGGCTTCCCTCTGCCAGAGGGCAAGGATAGATGGGATATTGGGAAGGAATTGCTGGTTGTGAGAGTGAGCAGGCCCTAGCACAGGTTGCCCAGAGGAGCTGTGGCTGCCCCTGGATCCCTGGAAGTGTCCAAGGCCAGGCTGGACAGGGCTTGGAGCAACCTGGGCTATGGAAGGTGTCTCTGCCCATGGCAGGGGATGGAAGGAGATGGTCTTTAATGTCCCTTCCAGCCCAAAGCATTCCAGGATTCTGTGGATTCAGCAGAGACTCTCCCAGTACCTCTAACACAGCCAAGGTCACCTTCCTGCACTCCTTTAAAGGTGGGGGGGATGTTGGTTCAACCTGTGATACGTAGGATGACAAGATCCCTGGACTTGCAAGTACAAACAGGCAAATATCCTTTCCTGTTGCACTAATTAACTCACCTCCAGAATCCCTGTTTAGGCTCTCCCATTATGTAATGATCACATAAACAAATTAATGTTATAAATTCATTTGCACATGAAAACGAGTCTTGAGAGAAACAATCACATTTAAAAACCGATTTCAGAACACAGACACTGCCAGGCATCTCACCATGACTCATTACAGAATCCACTCATGGCCTCAATCCCTCCAACATTTACTGTCAGATGGCGACGGTTTTCATTTAATAGGTTAAATACTGAATATTTAAATAACAGGGTTTGTTTTTCTCATGCTGTGTAGAGCTCATGTTAATGGATGTCTGTATAATTCTGAGCCCATGTCTGGATACCAGTGTTTGCACAGGCAAAGGGACCAATAATTGTATTTTCAAGAACTACTTTATGATGTGTTTCAGGATTAACAAAGAGAGGGCTTTTCCAAACATTCTCTGTTAGCCTGACTGTAGCAGGGATGACTCCAAAAATGTCACCTTTAGTCCTTAGCTCTTAGAATCCCAGAATGGTTTGGGTTGGAAAGGACCTTAAAGATCATCCATTTCCACCCCCTGGCATAGGCAGGGACACCCTCCACTATCCCAGGTTGCTCCAAGCCCCATCCAACCGGGCCTTGGACACTTCCAGGGATGGGGATTAACATCCTTATTGTTTCTGCCTCCAAAAAATAAGCTGTTCAGGGCTCAGTGTCTTGTCAACATTTGGCAGACTTTGGTCTCCCTGTTTTCCCACAGACATCTCATGTGGCTGAGTCCAGCACCTTCTGGGCCAATGTGTACTCACACACTTAAATCACACTAAAGATTTCAAAAGCCTTCATCTACATCTAAATTCCTTCACAAATCTTGCTTTTGATCTCTCCAGCTACATCCATATTATCAAATCAGCTCAAAGCTGTACCACTGTTACAAATCCACCCCGCTGGCTGCGGTTAAGATGGAATTGCTGCCCCGCTCTGGCTCTGTGTCCCTGTGTCCACAGGAGTTCTCCCACCAGGCACAGGGAGCGGGCTGGAGTGGCTGGCTCACGCTCCACATCTGCCTCTCCAGCCCACGTGGATGAGGGCACAGAGCCAGAGCCTCCAAGATTTTAGGACTACACTGCAGGAAGGAGGGAAGAGCAGCAATAAAGATGCAGAACTCTGCAAAAGGAGAACAGCTCTGCTTCACCTCCCAGACAGGGAACGGGAGCTTATGTTATACTGTATTTAGAGACCCTGGAATGGGCCCATCCAAGGAAAAAAGGGCTGTTGAGTGGATGCCCCTATTCTTCTATTCTCCCAGTAATACAGCTATACAATTTGTTTTGTACTCCTGAACCCAACAATTGCACATTCACAGTTGGAGGTAGGGTATAAATATTGTCTGTAGCTCATCCCTTGATCCCGCTGGCCTCACTGAATTAATCACACTCATGGATCAATCCAGGATTTGCTGCTGGCAGAGCAGATGGCCAGACAGACTGCAGTTGTGAGCAAGGCGGGCACGTTCTCCTTCCAATTATCCAGCAGCATTTTCCAGCAGCGGATATTTAAAATTAGACATTATTTTGAAGAAATGCTAAATCTCTCTTGTTCTCTTCAGCTCCATAAGGGCACAAACCCCTAATTTTTGCTCTGCTTCCATCCTATAAAGCCTCAGTGAAAGTTTGGGACAGCTGGTGCCCCTTTCCCTTTCCGCTGAATGTTTTCTGCCCCAGTTTCTTCTGTTGTCTTCCCGTTTTCCACAGAAGAGGTGACACCAGCTGCTGTTTGGCACGGGGATTTCAAGGGTGCATTATATTAATTGCTGAGCCGAGGGCTGCAGGAAAGGGAAGAGAAGCTGCATTCATGGGACTCATGGCACAGAACAGCAGGAACGGGGTAACAGTGTGTGCCTTTCAAACAGCCTGGTTGGGACTTCCCCGTTGCAGGAGTAAATTTGCCGTGAAAGGCAGACGTGCTGTTTTCCCAGTGCTCACATCTGTTCTGCATTCAGAGTCCTTCTGGATGATAATTGCTCCTGTCTCCTCTCTGTCCCCCGCTGAGGAGCTGCCAGAGCTGTCGGGGCAGTTTTGGCCGAGTTCCATCACGTTCTGTAGCAGATGTCTCACGGAGCTCCAGAGGTGAACAGGGTTAACCCAGAGTGTGTTTGCAGTCCCTGGAAGAATGAAACACGACAGGAACAGTCCAGAGGAGACGATCCCCCCGTGGTGGAACACAATGGACTGCACTGATTAACCACATCCATGCAAATGTGTTGAAATCATCCCCTTCACTTCGTGGCACGTTAGAGAAGAGATGTGGAGGTCAGCCGGAGCAAGGCGAGGCTGCACATCCCTGCAGCAGCCAGCCTGTTATCCAGGCAGGATCACACCATCTCGGTGGCACCCAGAGAAAGAGCAGATAAGGAAAAAAGCCTACAGGGGCTGGGAGGGGAACGGTGGCCAGGTTTACAGAATCACAGAATGGGCAAGGCTGGAAGGGGACACAGAGATTCATCTGGTCCCACCTCCCTGCTCAAGCAGGGTCATCCCAGTGCATGTTGCACGGGATTGTGTCCAGCCAGTTCTGGAATATGTCCAGTGAGGGAGACTCCAAACCCCTCTGGGCAATTTGTTCCAGTGCTCAGTCACTGCACAGGAAAGGAAGTTCTACCTCATATTCAGGTGGAACTTCCTGTGCATCAGTTTCTGCCTGTTGCCTCCTGTTCCATTGCTCAGCACCACAGAGCAGAGCCTGACCCATCCTCTGACACCTCCAAGCAGACACTGATAGACATGGATATACCCTGCAGAGAAGGTTTCCAAACTGCAGTTACACACGGAGAAGCCAAATCCAAGATCTCCAGCGCTGAGATCCACAAACCCCTCTGTGCAAGCTTTTCCACATGAAGCTCAGCTCGATTTTTTTAGACCCTGGGGAGCATCACTAAAACTGCCCTGTCTGTGCAAACAAGTGCAAGGGATGACTAACCTGGCACATCCTCACTGTTGTTCCAAGGGTGAGGCCCACCTTAAATCCTCACCCCTGCCATACAGGAGCCCAGGTGAACAAATCCCAATCACCCTTACACCCACGCAGCACCTCAGGTGTGTCCCACAGACCCACCAGCTCTTCCCCTGGAGGCTGATCCATATCCAGCCCTACTGCCTCTCAGTGGCACCGTATCGATATCTCACCTGCTTGTGCTTGGCATCCCCACTCTCACATCCACCCAACAACAACGTGGCAGGACCGTAATTCTTTGAGGAGCAGGTGAGGAGCTCTGGGGAGCCACCTTGTACTCCAGTGAATTCCATGAGCCAGGGGGGCCGTGGAACAGTAGGCACAGGCATCCTCACATGGGCAGTGACTGCCCCAGCTCCCATCTCTGGAAGTGTCCAAGGCCAGGTTGGATGGGGCTTGGACCAACCTGGGCTAGCAGAAGGTGTCCCCTGCCCAAGCAAGATGACCTTCCAGTCAAAACCATTCTATGATTCCTCTTCCAGCTCCTCCCGAACCAACTACATCTCTACATTATCCCCAGAGCCCCTGCCAAGCCAAGGGATCTTCTTAACAAACTCCTAGCCCCGGTCTCTTCAGACCCCTGGGAGAGACAGCCCCAGCTGTGGGATACTCAGGGTACAGGAACTCTGCAGGTTTGTTCTGCTGCCTGGAGGTTTCACATTTTATTTCTCATTCCCTTCTCCGGTTTGGACTTTAATAACCACCCAACTGCCCTTTTCATTGTAACTATTACAAGTCAATGACCTTTCCTGTGTGGAAGCACCTGCCCTTCGCTTCATATCCCTGGATCTCGTGGCAATTCCTTTTATTCTGCTGTTGTTCACTGTCTGTGATCTGGCAGTGCCCATAAACCATCGCCTCATTTCCTAGTGCAGCACACTCAGTGATCACACAGGACTCCACAGGTGACCTTCCCCTCCCATGGGAGAGCTGTTTATTCCATTTTTTCTCTCCTTTAATCAGCTGTTCTGCAGAACCATTCTTCTTCCACAGCAGGTTTTTTTTTTCCAGGTATTTTGGCAACAGATTTCGTTGTAACTTGGTGACTGAGATGCCATTCAGGAGCTAGATGAGCTCAAGCAGCTGTGCATTTTCTACTTCACAGGGCTCTCTCACCTGGAAGCAAAGGGGTTTATTTCTATCATGGCTAGTTTGTGGCCTATTAATGCTGTTCTTCAGTGTTGGCAGAAACAGTGTATGTCAGGCACCAAGGCTGAATTCCTTGGATTATCTTTGGCAGTTTTTACAACAATATAGGAAAAAAAAGTCTCCAAAGATCATAAACAGAAGACATGGCAAGACTGAGGAAAAGGAGTGCTTTGATCCAATTAATCCAGTGGTTTCTTGGGCAGGAAAGAGATGAGCCAACAGCTCTGAGAAGGAAAAGTACAACAGAGTTCCCATGTCTCCTTCAAGCCTTGGGGTGTCCTTGACAGCTCCTCTGACACTGTTCAGTTGGCTCCTGCACTCTCTATCATATTCCACAGCTCCAGGAAGCTGAGAAATGGAGGCAGTTCATACCAGCATTCCCAGATTTTCCCTGTCAGACACCACTTTGCAATTAAAACAGGGCAAGGAACCTTTAATGAAACATTTTATTTAAACCCATACAAGCACCACGCTTAGCAAAAAAAAAAAGATTTGGTTTGAAGTAAACATGCAATGCAAACTAGCAGAGACTGAACAGCATGTGGAAGTTGTACTGGTTACTGGTATTTTTGTGGAAGTGCCAAATTCTCCAACCTGGCTGTGAACCTCTCAGACCTTTTACAGCAACGATTTGGGACCATGGAACACACCCCAGAGTCTCACTGAGCCCCCTCCCATGTCCCACCATGGCTCCGTTTCACATTCACTACATGTTGTACCAAAAAAATGTTAAATATATGTATTTTTGGAGCACACTGAAGTGAGGAATTGAGTTTTCTTGCTCCTGCCTGTTTGATTCAGACCCCTGTCACCAGTTTAATGTTGTTTCTGGACCAGCTATTTTACAGTTAAAGATACAAAAATGGAATCCTGATACAAGTGCGTAAGATGCTCCTTTGGAGAAGTGAAAAAGGTGTCCAACACCTGCATTATTGCCTCCTTTGATCAGAAAAGCATTCATGATACTAGAAATACACTTAAACCATCAAACACCAGCATTTACATTTTTTGTTAAAAATTCAAACACTACAAGTCCATTTCACGGGCTGACATGCAAACTCATGCTTTAATTCAGTTTATCATCAATGAATAGGACTACAGGAGCTGTACCCCAGCCATCCAGTCAGTATTTAAAGCAAACCTGATTTATTGTGGCAGAAGTCTCCCTTGGAGAGACCTTTAACTCCAGGCCAAGGATTTTAAGGCCGACTTACTAACTCCTGAAAAATAGGAGCTCCCCATGGAAAATGCTGACTCTCAGACCTTTAGCTACAAAGGCTTCCGTAAGTTAATTTGTGTTGTCCTTTAGATCCCTCTTTAGAGGTCTGAAAATGTAAGATAACCGTGTGATTACTCCGGAACATACTGGCCTGAACATGGACACATGAGCTGCCTCCCAATGAGCTTTGGAGGGGGGGCAGCAGCACAGAACACACAGTTCTACAAATAAGGTGGGAAAAGGATGTTATGAAATTGAGTAGCATTGGTGCAGGAAAGATCTTGACATAATGAATGTCTTTGTTTAGTCAGGTATTAGCACTGCCTGTATCTCAAGAGCCCAGGACAATTAGCAGCAGAGTTATGTCAAAACACTGCATTAAAACCAAGGAGACCAGGAACAAGCCTGGAACAGCAAACACCCTCTGCACCCGCATCCTCTGAGTACCTGCAGCTGCTTCCACAGCTCAGTGAGGGGAGGGGAGGAGGTACAGCTGCCAGGCAAGGCTGGCTGGAGAACAATACTGGTGGGCTGAGCAGCATCAACATCACCTCTCAGGAGAAACTGGGCTTGAACCCTCATCGGGGCCTGTTTTCTTTCTGCAAGGCCTGAGGGGCAGCACCCAAGGCAGAAAGGGCTTAAGAGGAGGCACGAGAAGATGTGAAGTGGAAGAACTTGGCTGAAGATGCAGCTGTAAGGAGCAGTATTTTCTTGGCAGAAGGTGGAGCAATCCAGAGATGAAAAGTCCAATTGAACCATCTGACTGCAGCAGCTCCTCCCTTCCCTCCAGAGACAGGCCTCTGGTAGTTATTTTTGTGCAGACCTGTGCAGGCAGCAGTTGGCTGCTGGCAGCCCACCAGTGTACAAAGTACAACAAAGATGATTAATCCAGTTTTCCCCACTGCAAATCAAGCTGAACTTTCCAAGCATCAGCTCCTCTCTCACCCACGCTGTACTTTGACATGCCTCACCTCCAGCACAATCCCCAAAACACCCGAGATTCCTGCTGTTTCCACACTGATGCTTGGAATGACACTATCCCTTAAGCCAAAGTCTTGTTTATACAATATTTGTCACAAAAGACATTGTTTTTATTGATCTGCAGTACAGAATGATCAAGCAACAGTTTCATAATCAACATTTTTTCATCCAGGGAAATGAAATTGTTTTTCCAGTTCACTACGTTAACACAGGAATTTAATTACAAGCATTTCTTTCCCGCACCGAAAGATCGATTTAATTGGATCATTCCAACATGTATTTTGAAAAGCTCCTCTCTAGTCAGATTTATATACAAACAAATAAGCAATAACATCAAACTAAGAAGAGATTTACCAACACTGAGGTCCTTTGCGAATTAATTCCGTGTGATCTTGCAGGAATTACTGTTTTAACACTAAAACAGGGCATGTTTACAAACAAAAAATAACCCTTCTTTCAGCAAAGGCTTCACAGCATGAAATACTGGCCTCCAGATTTAACACTGCATTCCTTCCCAGTGAGCAGATTGGTTGGGGCAGCTGCATTTTAAGGTATGTTATCAACAGGAAGCTGCTCTTATGCAGACACTTGTTCAGTAGCACAACAAACACTCACGAGCAAGATAGTGAGAGACTGTCCCGTGAGTGCTCCTTCTGCCACGGCACGGGCTGAACATGTCCCACATCAGACTACTCTACTCAATATAAAACAGACCTGTAAAAAGATTGGTCATTTATAAAAGTTAAATACTATTTTCACATTAGAAGACCTGCTGTTTCAAAGAGATGAACCGTTAAAGTAGATGAGAATCAAATGATCACTTATGCAAAAGCTTCATCTGGAATATAATTTAGACCAACAAGCAGTTAAGAAAGTTAGAGATTGTAATTAAAGTACTCAAAAGTTACGTGTGGCCAACTTTTATAACAAAAGAGATATAAATCATTCATTTCCATGAAAAGCTTGAACCTCCTGACTCCTACAAATGGAGCAGATGATTGGAATTTCAAAGAAAATGAGGTTGGCTTTTTGTTTTAACAGATGTTAACTGCAGCACGAGGCACTTGGAACAAATGTTACTTGGATTCTTTAACAAAGTTTTAACCAAATTTGTAAGAAGTGGCAGTGTAAAATTCTCAAGTCCTTTTAAAGCTAACAAATGAAAGGCACACAGTATCACCGGGTGTTCAGATAACAGGAAATGAGCAGAGGTAAACTTCTCAACAGCGTCAGAAGTTAGAGATGCAAGAAGAAATCTGGTACGAGAGGAACCAGAGTTGAAGTTCAGCCCTTAAGTTATCAGCTAGTTCCTGTGAGACTATTAGCAGGAGAACTGGACAGTCAAAAGCTGTGCCCTGAAATTTAGAAAGATCGACTCAGGCAACTGAGGAATTAGTGGAATGACAAAAATTAGTTCCAAGAATTTGAGACAGTTCACACAGACTCAATGGAAAGATAAATGGATGGATTTGTTGCACAAGGATTTTGTCTTTCATACCAAATGATTCCAGGGAGTAGTTTTCAAAATCGAGAGGACATTACGTCAAAAAATCTGACAAGTGACAGTACACAAATTCTGCATATAAATGCCTAATGCATGTCACCAGGATGCGTTTGTAGCTCAGAAAAAGTTAGCTTCAGCTTCCAAATGGTGTTTGTACACAGTTATAAATCCAGAACTGAACTATTTTAGTTACAGAAATATTAGTCACAAGAGTGCAAAAGGAGTCCCTGCAGAGGAGTATTCCCTTTTAGCAGGTACAAATAAGGAAACACCTGCAAACATTTGTTACTTCAAGGAGACAGACCTGCTATTCTTTGCACAAACTCTGCACAAGAGATACTGCAGGAGACAGCTGTGAATACAGTGCATTGCTTGGATGTAAGTATTCATGTCTGGTTCCAGTATCACCAGGATGGTACATAAATACTTAGCACAGAGGTTTTCCTTAGTGGAAGAAGCCCAGTTTCTCACGCAGCCATTCTTCAGTTAGGTCTTCTGTATTCCTGATTTCGAATACCTAAACAAAAGGGCACTGCATCAATTCCTGACGGGATGGCACTGGGAAGGGATGAGAACACAACTCAAGCAGCAGCTTTCCACACACAATTGTTTGAACTGCAATAAACCAGTAACCAACCCAGAGTGTTCAGGTGCTTTCCTGAAAGGATCAGATCAGTGAAAATACACAAGACTAAGTGGCAATGAACACTAACCTGAACAAGAATCTCATCACTATTTCTAGGCTTCACTCTTCTCCTTAATGATATGAGAACAGCACACACACTACATTCTAAACTGACCCTGGAATGGCACCATCTCACATGCATTATCTCAGCTAGATGGTGTATTTGAAGAATACAAATTAATTTAATCTCTGGGCTGACTTAAACCCAACGTTTAGGAATTTTCCTCAGTCCAAGACACAACTGTTCTTTCTCTGAACTGAAATAAATCCATACTACCCAGTTTTACCTGTAAGAAACAAGCCTGAGATACCTCAAAACAAAATTGCACAAAAAACAAACTCAAAAATCATAGAATACCAGAATGGTTTGGGTTGGAAAGGACATTAAAGCCCAATTTACTCCATCCCCTGCCATGGGCAGGGACACCTTCCACTATCCCAGGCTGCTCCAAGCCCCATCCAACCTGGCCTGGAACATTTCAGGGATGGGGCCTCTCTGAGCAACCCCCCAAAACAACCTAAAACCCACCAACCCAAAGCGTTGCTAAGTCTCAAACAAACCCTGAACACAGCCTTGACACAGAAAACAAGACCAAAGACACCAATACACTCTCTACATTCCATGTGGGCAAGTAACTGGTTGTGGTTTGGGTTTTTAATACCCTTGAAGAGAAGCGGTATTAATTGTGCATTGCTCACTGGAGTCCAGGAGATGCCCAAAGACAGATCATCTTGTCCAAGGAGTCAGGGAAGTAAACGTTACAAATCCACAGACCTTTAAAGTGGAGGAACCCCAAAATTCAGCATTACAAGAAGAGCTTAACAGAAACCAAGTTAATATGCAAGTCACTGAAAAAAAATGAGAGAACTTAGTTGAGTCACATGCAGAAATCATACCAGGAGGAAGTCACAGCATGAGCTAAAATGAAACACAGCTCAGCAAGTGGCAAGAATAAAGCACACTGGAAGAGCAAGGAAGCAACCCCAACTGGAGACCGGCTGTCTTCTCCAGCTTCAGATGATCAGGGATCGCAATATCCACTCCTGGGCTTGCATTCAAAAGCCTTTCAGACTGAATTTCTCCCATTTCAGAGGTGACAGTAACTAAACAGAGCTATTCCCCCGGCTTTCACCTTTTCGCACCAACCCTCTTTTCAGTTACTGAAAATTGTCTTCCTCCTCTCTATCACAGTTCTCAGGCCTTCAAGATGCAGTTTCAACAGACCTAAAAAAGACTTCTTGGGGCTGAGCTGATTGCTTCCACCATCTTACCTCCTGCTTTCTTCCATTTACTTCTGTCAACCTGAGGTCTAATTTAAAACAGAGAGCTCTTTTCTTTCAAGGTACAGCTGGAAAAGGTAGAAGTTCAAGGCCAGATTGGACAGGGCTTGGAGCAACCTGGGCTAGTGGAAGCTGTCCCTGTCCATGGCAGGGGGTTGGAACTGGATGGGCTTTAAGGCTCCTTCCAAGCCAAACCATTCTGTGCTTCTATGATTCACAGTTCTCTCTCCGGCCCAACAGACATTTACACTGGGATGTTCAAGGACTCAGCAGGATAAGGAACACCTAAAAGGGAATGCTGCTGTTGGGGAGTAGTGAAGTCATTTCACATGGTATGAAGTGACTACTGACTCTATTAGGTTTTACTGCTTGAAGCTAAAACTTTAAGGACTCTGGATGCCAATTAAGCAGAGATTTCAAAGATCTCCAAAATGAAAACCAGGTGAAATTTCTTTTCTAAAATATACATACCCCAAGGCCTGGTGAACACACTGATTTCTTCTGGTCTCAGTACTGGAGGAACCAAGCACAGGAAGGAATTGTTCAGCACTTGGCACATGTTGCTTGTTCTGCAGGCTGTGCTGCAAGCACAGAGCTCCAGAAACAGCTAAGCTGATCTGCTTCACACCACACTAAGGCTTCAGTCTATTCTCCCCATCAATAAATTAATTCCCAAATGTAAAACAGTCAGTCTACCCTGGATATTCTTATTTTAGGAAACACTGTTCTCCCTGTACCTTAAACCACCAGAAGTCCACACACACATTCCTTCTTCAGCCTTCCTAAACCAGATTCTGTAACCACAAATCACTAAACCCTTCTTGCCATCAGTTCGAGAAATACACAAAACAGGCTCTGCAACCTGCAGTGAAGGGGGAGACAGTTATTTCCATAGTCAAGTTATACCTTAGTGAGTTCAGCTGTCTGTACAAGCTTATTCTTGCTGCCAGCATACATCATCTGCTGCTCAGGCTTACATCCTGTAGTTACGGGGGGAAAGAAGAGGGTTTGATTAGTTATTGTGACTGCAACACTTCAAAAATAAGATTTTTTTAATTCCAAACTGAAAGCTGAAGACATTCATAGGAAGATTCTCAGGTAACTGCAGAAGAATGTGCTCACTAGTTGCTGACCTCTTTTACATACCTAGTTACTCTAGCTCTGAGTAAGGAAGGGTAAAACAATGCAATCGGTTTATCTTCTTCCAGAGGATAACAAGGATAATCCAGTAATGCCAGCAAGCTACACTATTACAATACAGGACACAGATGGAAGCCTCAGGAGCAACTCAGCTCTGTAAGCCCAAACCAAGTCACAGGCTATTCAGCTTCTATTAAAACCCCACATTTCCCTGCCCAGGTAAGCTCGTGCTGCAGGTTGCTGTGACACAAGCAGAGGATGGAACCGCTCTGTGCAAACTTAGGATGATCCAGGATTACACTCTGTTTCTCCTGGAACTTTCACCAGCACTTTCACTGCCCACATGTGGGTTAGGGAGCCCTCCTTTCCTCTTTTTCACCCACAGATGTGACAGCCCTTTAGACCATCACATCACAGCCCTGCTTGAAGGCATCCTCTCCTGATGCTCATTGCATCCAGACCCCAGGGAAACTCTCCTCTCAAATCCCATCCTAACCCTCTTACAGAATGCTGTTCCTTTTGTGGATAGAATGAAAGGAATAGGACTCCAAGGTCCTCAGAAATAAATGGGTTCCCATGTCCTGCTGAGAGGAGAGGCATTTCTTCCCACCAGTCAAATACCCACAAATAGCAAGACAGGCAGGTGAACAGAATCCCTTGGGAACAGCCCTCTCTTCACTCACTTCCTGAGCCTTATTTGGTCATATTTTGAGGATTCCCCAAGAACCGAAGAGAGGGTGACAGCAAACAGGTTAAACCTACATGAGCAGATGCAGAGTGCTCCAGGCCTGTCCTTTAGAGAAAGGTGTTGCAGAGCACAGGCACATTTAGGAAGACACACCTTCTGGCCCCCTAAGCTGGAAACCAACTCTCCTGCTCAGCCTTCAGAAATGGAAAAGAGAGAATCACTTCTATCATACATCCTAAGTGCCCTAAATGTGAACCTCAAAGGCAGGAAAACCTCGTTGAGAGCATTAAGCACTCAATTTTATCTTCGATAGCAAAGACTATTCCCAAAATTACAGCACACAGTAGCTACCAATCACAATGTTCACTCACCAACTGGACTGGAGAAGATAAAGCACAATGGATAAGAAACTCTTCCATCTTCGTGCTGGTACTTGTAACTATACACAATGAATGTTTTTTCTGAGGTTAAAGAAACTAAAATACCAATTATTAGGATATAATACTTGATCTTGATGCACAAGTAACTTGCATTTCAGAAGGTGCTTTAATTTGGTAATAACAGCCTCAGTGTTCTGTTTTCACTTCCATATCTGACTTTCAGAACTGACCCCGCCTCACTGCGAGGGCTGTCTCTGTGTAATGTTTCACATCAGGGCTAAAAATCACCCTCACATGACAAATATTCCTCTCTCAGCCTTGTAAAAGACTTCCCACACCCACTAGTGTGGTTTTGGCTTAATGAAAAGCCAATTCTTTCTTTGCTGACCAAGCACTCTGTTGTTTCAGGTGTTTTGCTGAATGTGAACAGAAGTTTTAACCAAGACTTGTTTCAGAGCTTCCCACTGCAATGTGGGCATGAAAGGAAAGATTCAGCACAGCACATGGAATAGTGCCAGGCAGTTTTTGAGGCTGATGGAGGCAGGTATTTTCTTCACTTATAACTTAAGTAGCCTTTTGATTTCATTAGTTAATTTACTTGCCATTCTTTTGTTCCCTTTTTTTATTTTCAAAACAGGGATTCCTCCCCAGATCACATGCCCACAGCAGTCCCAGAATCAGTAACTGCAGCAAAACAACAACAGCCACATCCTAAGAAAGTACCAAAACAGATCCTGAGTTACAAAGACACACTTCTATATTTAGAGGTAGCCACAAACTGGTACATTTTACTCACTTCTTTACATTACCAGCAGCATGGCTGTACTTCCCCAAAGATTATATAGTCTAAAAGGGAATAAAATCTCAGGAAAGGCTTAAATGAGTCATTGTTTCAACAAGTGGAACAACAGTTCAGCACCCCCTGAGAACAGATCCCTGGGTTATCTCACAAATAAAATCACAGCACAGCAAGTATTGGCCTAAAAAGGTGAAGTCCAACATTTTGAACAGCTTCCAGGAGTGAGTAAGACCAAATGGCAGCAGCATGAGAAGGATATCGAGGTTGTCTCTCGGGCAGCTCATCTTTTAGCTCATCAGGAGAAATACCCTGGTGACATTAAACACAAGCAACATTTGAGCAAATGATCCTGCATTGGAAGGTTAAAGCAGAATAATGGACAGTGAAACACCTGCGAGGTAGATGTACATCTACAGGTGAACTGATAATGACCTCCCAAATTACTAGAGCGGTTTAGGAAGACTTATGTCCTTATAGACTCCTATGACTAAACACAGAATTAATGTTAGCATGAATAATCATCCCTATTTTAGGCATAATGAGTTTAGCAAACACTTTTGGCTCTAGTTGGCTATGCTGGCAGCTACCACACTTTGCTAACTCTAGTGCTAAACAGAAGTGAGCAAGCACACACAAAAAAGTATGTAAAATCAGCTACATAAATGAAAAGTTTGAGAAATTCAGTACTTCCTCCTTCAGCAAACAAAAGGGAGCCCCCATTCTATTGAAATTTTACATTAATTTCTACATTCTAGAGAATGAGAGCTATGGTTAATGCTCAGATCCCTGGGAAGGGTTTAATTTTGCCCTATGGACCATTAAGAAACACCACACACTGGGCTGACCTTATTATGCCACCCATCAAATTTATTGTCTGCAGGGGATTAGCAATCCTGCTTCTAATTGATGGCAGACCAGCTCAGAGGCAAATGTGCAGATCTACGTGGAAACACAGCAGAAATCTCTTCAAAAAGCCAGCAGGTGCCAAAGATGCTTTTCACACAGTTAAAACAGCTTTAAAAATAACTTTTGGGTTTTTTTTTGGTGTGCAATTAATTAGTCAACTCAATTGCTTCTGCATAGTTTCACTATTAATGGTGCTGTGCTTTACATGCAGAGTGACCATGCATTTAAATAAGCTCATGACCCAAATTAGATTAAGAGTTTGATAATAATTTGAAACTAAGGCAGTACCTTAGAGACAACAATACATTGCAGGCTGAAGATATTCTTATTTACAATTCATTTAACAAACCTCATGCTCCTCATCCAGCACCACCAACTGCTTATCCTTGTCGATTTTCACTGTAAATCAAAATAAAACACAGATCAATGTTGTTTTCAATCGATTTATACAATGGATGCAGAAGCTTTTTAGCATTCAACAATTACAGCCCTTGTGATTCTGTTTTGTTGCTTCTTCAGCACATCCCATGACTTCCCAAAATCATTTTACAAACAGTGGTAGACTCTGAGCCATAATTACTTATAAATACTCTGCTAAGAGCAGATGGAGACTTGTATCATAACAGCAGCACTGTTTTAGTGTTAAAATTACAGGCAGAGTTAGAAATACTGCACCTCATACAACAAACATCCCGTTGGCTCACATTTACCTGTTACAGCAGCAACGTTACACAGGGAGGAAAAGAGGAAACAGGATTTTCTGGCAATTTTTGTCGGGCATATTTGGAACTTACTTATAATGGCAGCATTGTTGGTCTCTTTGCGAAACCGGAATTTTCTCAGTTTCTCCACCAGGTCTTCTGCAACATCACAAACCACCAGAGATTCACTCTGCAAAAAGGAAATGGCAGAGGGGAGGGAGAGATAAATCTTTCTAGAAAGTAAATCAGAAATCCCTGTTTCACACAAACCCAACCGAAGTGGGCCTGCACGCATTTGTTCAAAATTTCAGAATCTCGCATAAACCAGAAAAAAAATTAATGAAACCGTTCTTTTTAAAAAAAAAACAACACATTAACAGAACATTTATCTGTTTAAATATCCCTCCTCAAAGCCATGAGTTAACTGAGAATATTTTACTCACTCTTTCTGAACTGGGATTATTTTCATAGCTCTTACAAGTAAACTTTCGATGTCAGAAGGAGCTTTTATAGTTCTACACTCAGAGTTAAATTTTACACTTCATTTGCCAAGTCCTGAAGCAAGGGAGCCCCTTTGAGTGGCAGTAAATGGGATAATGTAATTTCAGCATTTAAAATAATAGGAACTACTATTAGTATTTCAGAAGAACATAATGATTTAAGGTCACCGCTTACTTTTACCCACAAAAATATTAACTGAACTTTTGAGATTTACACACAAAGCATTGAAGACATTTTAACCAAAAAACATGCAGCCTCTTCTCCCCTGTGCAGGCCAACTTCTCAGCAGAGATGCCCAGATAACACATTAGTCATCACACTGAAGATGAGGAAGGAAACCATTATTTCACAAGCAGCCATGCAGGTTATCTTCCCTTGCACATGCAATTTCTGAACTGTACCAAGCCAACCACGAGCACTTCCTGAGCCACATTTTATACACACAACCTCTGTATCCAAGAGGTTCAGGCCAACGAGATAAGGAAGAGTTATTTATTATTTGCAGCTTGTATTTTATTTGTAAACTCCCGAGGCATCAAGGCTTTTGTGCCAATGTGATGGTATTTCAAGGCTTCCTTAAAAAAATTCCTCAAATAAACAAATAGTGCAAGATCACCTATTAAATGCTGTAATAAAGTGCTCTTTCATTGAGACTAATCACTGCTCCTAAATCAGAAGAAAGTTGCTATTTAAGCTCCCAGTTCTGTCTCCTCCTGTTCACCATTATTGTTGAGATTTCCCTCAAAAAGCAGAGGGGTGGCTCTGCATTCCCACTTCCAATAGCCTACATTTGCTGTTGCTCCTGGAAATATTTCCACTTCGACCAAATTCTGGCACAAAGTCTTGTCCCTCTGCTTCCTTTGGACAGCAGGAGAGGAAACCAGGCTCTGCTGTGACAGCACAGCTCAGGCACAGAGTGTGCAGCCTCCCTTATTTTGTCTCTTTTCCCTGAAGATTGTTCTTGGCTCCCACTGATCCCCAAATGGATCCCTCTGTTCCAAACAGGTTGGACACGAGGCCTTTTCCAACCTAACTCATTCTGTGATACGTCACTAATAATCACTCTCACTAATTCAGGAAAAAAAATAAAACATACTTAAAAACAACAGAATTCAACTGAAGTTATATTTTGTATAAAATGTCACTAACACCAATTCAGGAGGTCTCTATTAAAAAACCCCAACAGAACAGAGGGCTGCATTTCAAAGCTGGAGTTACATTTTGTACGAAATGCTCTTTCCTGCAGAAAGCCTTTCTCCCAGTCCTCTGAGCTCAGCAGTTTCTCCCAGCAGACAAGCCTTGCTCTTGCTCTACCTGTGCAGCCACACCAACAAATCCCTGAGGGAAGTCGAAGGAAAACACTTGGTACCATCAGAATCAGACTGCTTATCAGGGCTGAGCTGGCTGACCAGCGCTTGGCTTAATAAAAATTCGGGGCAGCCAAGGCAGGATTGGTGCACAGATACGGGCACAGCTGCCAACACCACGGGGGGCACGATGGATCCCTGGATCCCTCCGGCTGGATCACTCGCTCCTCTCGCCATCTGACAAGCAAACAGGAATTTCCCAATTTTCTTCAAGCACGACTCTTTCACTAGAGACGCACAGAGAACAAACCCAGATCTGATCAAATTTGTTTCACCCCTGCTCCTTCCACAGGAGGGTTCACCGCCCAAAACCTTCGCCTCTTCCTTCTCCCACAAGCAGTTCTGTACCCAGCGGCCAGTATTAGGGCAAAGTACCTCATAGCACTTACCCATCGGTATCCCACAGTTTATCCATCGGTATCCCACAGCATTTACCCACCGGCGTCCCACAGAATCTACCCACCGGCGCCCCACAGCACTTACCCATCTGTACCCCACAGCATCTACCCATCGGTATCCCACAGTTTACCCATCGGTACCCCACAGAATTTACCCACCGGTGCCCCACACCATTAACCCACCGGTGCCCCACAGCATTTACCCACCGGTGCCCCACACCATTAACCCACCGGTGCCCCACACCATTAACCCACCGGTGCCCCACACCATTAACCCACCGGNCATTACCCCACCGGTCCCCCACAGCATTTACCCACCGGTGCCCCACACCATTAACCCACCGGTGCCCCCCAGCGCTTATCCACGGCTACCCCTCAGCGTTTACCCCTCAGCCCTCGTTCCAACCAGCAGCCACAGCTCCAAACCCACCACTCGGGTGAATGAGTTCCGCGAGCAGCAATCAAGATGTTCTTTGGCGAAATTAGCTCAAAACACTACAGGACGCGGAGCGCCCAGCTCCGACCAAGCCACCAATCGCTTCACAGACCCGCGATCATCTCCTTCAGCGCTCGGATCACGCGTTCGCCCGTCGATTATCCCACCGTTCCTCACCGAAACGCTTCCGAATCAGTTAATCACG
>VWZG01011928.1:1614-20923 GCA_013396735.1 Grallaria varia
CCTCTGTCCCTGTCCCCCCCTCTGTCCCTGTCCCCCCCCTGCCGCTCCTCCTCCTCCTCTCCTCTCCGGTTGGAAGGCTTTGGTTTCAGCCCCAGCTCACGGCCGGAGTTTGGCAGAGCGGGGGGTTCCGGCGCTCGGCCGGGCTTTAGGGACGGGAGAAAATCGCGGCGAAAGCTCTTTTTTAAGCCTCTCTTGCCGTGCGTTCTCGACTTGGTTTCTGCCGGTTGTTTTGAATAAAGTGTGTTGTGACTCAAGATTCACCTCCCGTTAGAGTGGGATTTTGTGGACGTGCCTGTTTCCGAGCGTGAGTTCCCGCTGTCTGATGAAATCTTTCCATTCTTTTTGCTTAGATACCACTCCAAAGCCGCTCTTTCGGTTTTGCTTGTTGAAAGAAACGCGTCTTAGTAATTAATAAGCAGAGTAAATAATAATTTTGTTAAATATTAATTTACTTTGCCTTTCTTGCGATTGGAATGTCTTTAAACTGAGGGGTTTACTGGTAGGTTAAAATGAGAGCTCAGCTTTGGAGTCATTTAGCCGAGGCTTTTTTTATTGCTTCTCAACTTTTCAACTCTATCTGGGTTACAAATCATTTGAGAATAGAGAGTCATGGCTGACTTAGGAGAAGGGAAAAAAAAAGTCAGTCTCCAAATACCGACCTTCAGCTCCTGGGCTTCCTTCTCTGCCTCTGCTTGTTTCACTTTTCGATCTGAGTTTGTTTCAGTCAGTTCAGGATTAATTAAGGCTCAGGTTTTGTTTTCAAGTGACACGTTTAGTAGAAGGCGGTCTGTGCAAGGGGAGGCTCCTTCACGGTCGCCTCGCTCAAGATGAGTTAAATCAACCTCTGACTTTGAGGGAGTTTGAGATGGACAAAGTTTCACCTCTGGATGGCTGGAGTCAGGTGAGGAGGAAAAACCCCTTTGTTGGACTTTGTAGGGGCAACCTGTGGATGTTGGTTACTGGACAGTTTCATTCTGAAAGTCTTAATTTGTGTCTTAAAAACCCCCAGCACATCCTGGCTCTTTTACCTCTCGATGTCACTGTCCCAAGGGATAGGAAATTTGGAATTTTGTGAGATGTGTTGCATTTGCCTTAAGGTTATACAGCTGTGGGCAGGCTCTGGGGATTTGTTGTTTTAAGCCTTTGGACTTCATGTGCTCCAAGCAGTACCTGTAGCTGTGAGGTTTGGAAATATTCATCATTTTCTTTGGAATCCGGGTTCTCAGGTAACAACAGGATCTTGGCCTGGAGGGTGAGAGCCCAGACACAAGCAGAGGAGTTGACAGCTGGAATTTCTTTGTCCCTGCTTGATTCCTGCAAACTGGGAATGCTCCCAGTGCATCTGTGGCTGGTGATAAGAGCATCTGCTGCCAGGGAGGAATGTCACAGCCAGGTCCCTCAGACTTTCTTTGCAGGGACTCCCACAGACAGTCCCTGCTTTGCATTTCCCTGCTGTGTCATTTGCATCTCATGAATTCCTCTCATAGCAGTGTGTCCCTGTCTTGGGGGCCCTGTGTGCCAGCTCTGCTCCCTGTGGAAGGCTCTGAGCCAGTGAGGAATCCCAATGCTGGAGAATCCCACCCGGAGAGGGGCTGAGACCTGCAGGCAGCACATGGGGAGGGGGCTGTGGCCGTGGCCAGTGCAGCAGGTCTGCCTCTCGCAGAGTGTTGTGTAGGTTTGGCATATAAATTTATAGATTTGGTGTATAAATGTGTATAAATTTGGCCTATAAATGGAGGCTTCCTCTCCTTCCAAGGCCTTGGCACTGGATGTCCCTGCAGCAGGGCTGGGAGGGAGGGATGGAGGTGCCCATCTCAAGACTTAAGGCTGAGTATGGTCCAGAGAGAGTTGTTGTTAAATCTTGTGTTATGTGTGTGAAGGTACATCAGAACTACAATTTCTGTGTCCTTTTGTGTTTGTAAACACAATCAGACACACCCCTGGAAGTGTCCGAGGCCAGACGGGGTGAGGCTTGGAGCACCCTGGTCTAGTGGAAGGTGTCCCTGCCCATGGCAGGGGGTGGATCAAGATGAGCTTTGAAGTCCCTCGCAACCCAAACCATTCTATGACCATTGAAGACACGAGCAACCAGCACCTCCAACGCCACCAACTGCTGTCGTGTGTCCCCCTATTGGGGGAAATTCTCCCGCCGAGAGCATTTATTGACCAAAAGTCATCTTTCTGTCATTTCAGCGGGGAAATTCTCCCGCCCAGAGCATTTATTGACCAAAAGTCACCTTTCAGCCACGAAACGACTTCAGGGCCACCACAAAAGCCCCGTCTCCCAAGCACAGCCTTTCCCAGCCCCACGGCATCAAGAAGAGACGGCGCCAGCCATTGGCTTTAAATAGTCTCCTGCTTGTAACACCTCGGAGCCTCGACAGCTGCTCTGTCTAATCACGACACGCGTTTCCCCTGTTAATGCAGGCCTGTAAGCAGAGCTGCTTTGGTGTATTCCTGCAGATTTCCCCACGCTCACTTTTAGCACTCACTTTTAGTCACGGCGCTGCTGCTTCAACAGGAGGGTCTCGCCGCTCGCCCGCCCAGCCAAAGTTTGCTGCTAACGAGTTTATATTTAAAGCAAGTTTTCCCTTCTTCCCCCTCCCTCGGAACAAATGCCAGCCCAGCTCCAGGCTGGAGCCCGGCCAGCTGGAGCTCAGCTTGCCAAGGCCTGCTGTGGGTGCTGCCGGGACTCTCCTGGGTGAGCCGGGATTGTGCTCCCCAGATTGGACACAAAGCGAAGGTTTCTTGCTCTAATCTCTGCTTGGAGACTCAGTGTTTGGGCTTGTTTGGACTGGGAGTCTTTTATTGCTTTGTTCAAACACTCTCAAATCCACCTGATCGTCTCAGAATGTGATGGTTTTTCTCCTGAGCCGGTTTTTCTCCTGGGCCAGTTTTCTCTTCTCGGGCTGTTTCTGTCCAAGTAGGTTATGGACTAATTATCCACAAATACATAAATAAATGGCAAAATATTCCTTCAGCACAAACCGTGTACCTTCTAACACACTGAGCAAAGAGGGATCCTTTCGTATGTGGCACTACCTGCAGACAATCACTTTTCTTAGCACACAAAGCACAGAGGAAATGATTTCAGGGCACATTAATAGTCAAATTATTTCCAGTTACGGAGGAAAGGAGTAAAAACCAAACCTACTTTCAGCTTTGTGTGGTATTTTATGAAAGATTGCAATGTTTGCATTTCAGAAATGATTTAAGGGCATATTAATACACAAATTATTTCTAGTTAGGGGAGAAAGGTGAAAAAAATATCTTCAGCTTTGGATAATGTTTTATGAAAGATGGAAATGGCTGCATTTCAGAAGGCCTAGAGAAGTTTTAAGTGTCCTTAATTCAGCTGACTTGTTAAAACAATACATAGTTATGTATAGACATTGTGATTTCATGTCAGTAAATGCCAAAATCTCCCTTCTCAGTGATATTCCCTGGTGTTATACAGGGGGAAAGAGCTAGAAGAATGTCAAATGAAGGCATTTGAAAAGTCATTTAAAGGCAATTTATAAGTTTGGGTTTTTTCCTAAGTTAGATTTCTATTAAGATTTTCTTTTTCAGAGGTTATAAACACCAAAGAAGTTTCAGCATCACAAATGTGTTGTAGGGAGGAGGCTTTGGAAGAGATTAGTGACTGAACATCGCAGTTGCTGTCAGAGAAACAGATTACAGACTGCTGCACCAAAGATGACTTTTATATAAGGAAAATGCAAAAGAAAAAAATCAAATTCTCTGTTTTCTTGTCCCAAATCTGAAGGAAATCCTCAGTGTCTTCAAAGGAGGTGACAGAAGTAATAATTATGTTGATTGCAGAGATAATCTTCCGTGGTGCACCATTTATTTTCCTGGTGCATGTTCTGACCATCCAGGTTCCACAAGTCATTTTTGCCTGTTTGAGGTGGTTTTTCTCTGGCTTCATCTGAGGAACCTCCAGCAGGTACCTGTGTGTAGGCTCTGACAAAGAGCAGCACTCTGAGACTCATCCCTGTCTCCTGTGACTGGGTGACTTCATGCCCTGACATCTTAAGGGCATCTCTGGTTCTTGGAGAGTCTCATCCTTACAAAGAAAATGTGGAACATGACCAGAAACAAAGCAAAAAAAATGCCTCTGTGGATGCATCTCTCCATCTCTCTCCCTGCTCTTTGGGACTTGTCCTGCCTCTTGTGCCCTGCTCAGCTGCCCTCCTAGGAAAGGATTTGGAGTGTGCTGGAGATGTGGCAGCGAGCTCCAGGTTTTGGGGCAGCAGACCTGTGTGTAGTCCTGCTGTCCTGCTCACTGAGTGGCTCTTGGGGGTCACACAGAGAGGGACACGTTTGACAGGCTGAGAAAATTGGGCTTATTCAGCCTGGAGGAGAGAAGGTTGTGGGGAGACATCACAGCACCTTCCAAGGTCTGAAGGAAGCCAGAGAGGGACTGTCCATCAGGAACTGGAGTGAGAGGACAAAGGGAAATGGCTTCAAACTGGAAGAGAGGAAATTTAGGTTGGATATACAGAAGAAATTCTTCCCTTTGAGGGTGGGCAGGTCCTGGCACAGGTTGGGCAGAGCAGCTGTGGCTGCCCCAGCCCTGGAAGTGTCCAAGGTCAGGTTGGACGGGGCTTGGAGCAACGTGGGCTGGTGGAAGGTGTCCCTGCCCATGGCAGGGGGTGGCACTGGATGGGCTTTGAGGTCCCTCCCAACCCAAACTGTCTGTGATTCCACGAACATGAAGAACCCCACAAGAACTTACCTTGAGAAAGCTCTTTGCAGCTTTGCAGCACTCCTCATAGTACATTTTATACGTCAGCTTGACCCACTGGCCACCTTTTTTGGGTGCAAGGGCATAATAGTCCCTGTATTTATTGACACTCCTGGAAGAGCTGGTGGACAGTCTTGGCAGGGGGTGGAACACGATGGGCTTTAAGGTCCCTTCCAGCCCAAGCCATCCTGGGATTCTGTGGTTCTAGGAAGGGTGAATGGATGGAGGGGAAGGTTTCTGTCTCCCCAACATCTCAGCTCAGCCCAAAAAGCCAGCGCAGCTCTAGGTGAGCTCAGTGTTGTGGATGAGCAAATCCTTACAGACTCCACAGAGCACGAGGGAATCTGGGTGTGAAGAGAGATGGTTCTGTCTCCGAAGCTGAGTTTTGTAAATACCAGACTCCTCTGGAAGCAGAGGATGGAATCAGTGCTGGATCTGTTCGGGGAGGCAGCTCTTATTCAGGAATTTCTCTGGGATTACGTGGTTGGTGGTTCTTTGAGGTTAACACAAGGCAGAGGGTCCTGCTGAATGGAGTCTGTAATTAAGGATTCTTCTTTCGGAGATGTCACTAGCTAAGACTGACAAGAGATGTCAGGGGAAGAGGAGAGAAGGAGAAAGGCGGGGGTGGAATGATTATGGGCAAACAACCTCAGCAGAATTAGCAATTTCCTCAATCACCACCTGGTTAGTCATTGTCAGACTGTTCTTTAGTATCAGCTTAAGATCCCGTTGCCACCATGACAACCCTGGAACTGTTCTGGAGAATGTCTGGCTTAGCACCCAGCTGATCAAACATTCACCCTGTTCAGGGAATTTTATCAGTTATTCTCCTTCTTCTCACCTCTGGGATGCTGTGGGTCCTGTGGGCTTAGGAAGAAGGAGCCTTATGCTGAGAGGTAAAACCCCTGCACTGGCCTTGCCCCTGTGCTGGTGAGCAGGGACAGAGGGGGAATAAGGACTTTTTTTTTAGAGAAACCAGGGCACTGAGCATTGAATTTTTATTATTGTCAGGTATAGACACCCAGCAGCACAACACAGTGACACAGTGATAGCCTCAGTGGAATACTGGTGGGGGTTACTGTGTTCCCTTGGTTTGAGAAGGGAATGGTGGATGTATGTCTTCTGGAATGGCACACTCTGACCTGAGCATCTTGCCCCTGGTGACGGCTTTTGCACAGAGGAATTCCCAGGTTTTGTTGCTCACAGGAGGAGAGGCTGATGTAGTGGAGAATCAACTCATGTAAAAAGGCTTCATGTGAAAGAGAATGGCTCTAAACTGAAAGAGGGCAGGTTTAGATGGGATATTTGGAAGGAATTCCTCCCTGGGAGGGTGGGCAGGCCCTGGCACAGGTTGGGCAGAGCAGCTCTGGCTGCCCCATCCCTGGAAGTGTCCAAGGCCAGGTTGGATGGGGCTTGGAGCACCCTGGGCTGATGGAAGGTGTCCCTGCCCATGGCAGGGGTGGGATGGGATGGGCTTTAAGTTCCCTCCCAACCCAGACCATTCCGTGATTCCATGAATCTGTAATCCTTTTTGCTGTTCCCTTCTTGGCTTTCTCCAAGAGCTCATCCTGAACCAAACCAGTGTGGGGTTGGCTCAGTCCTGATGATTCCCAGGACGGGTTCAGAAGGTTTTACTGGCTGGTAGTGGACACTTTCACAGTCAGATGATTTATTCATTATCCTTTACCCAATGTATGCAAGAGGCTGTGGTTAACAAGGCACACGGATGAGAATTCTGAATGCAAAGGGCATTCCTGTCTCCATCGCTTTGTGACCACCCTGGGAGAGGGTTCCACCAGTGCCCAGGACAGACTCCTCGGGGGCTGCAGCTCCTCCCGAGGGCAGGCGGAGGGGCAGGCGCTGAGCTCTGCTCTGGGACCAGGGACAGGACCCAGGGAATGGCTGGAGCTGTTCCAGGGGTTGGGATGGAGCTCAGAGAAAGGTTCTTCCCCCACCCAGAGGGTGGCAGGCACTGAACACACACCCCAGGGCAGTGGGCACGGCCCCAAGGCTGCCAGAGCTCCAGGAACGTTTGGATGATCCTCTGGGGGACAGAGTGGGATTGTTGGGGTGTCTGTGCAGGGCCAGGAGTTGGACTGGATGATCCTTGTGGGTCCCTTCCAGCTCAGGATATTCCATGATTCTGTGGTTGAAAGGAAAGAAACATGACCACATCACTGTCCAGACTGAGCTAGTCAGGCGTGCAGGAGGAGCTGATTTACTTTTCTGGGAGAGGATTCCCTTCCTGCTGCAGGACATCCTCATCTCCAAGGCTGTTCTAAAGGGATGGGAAAGGGTGGGTTCTCCATACCTGCTGCCCTCTCTGCTGTGCTTCTCCTTGGTTGGGATGGAGCTCAGGGAAAGGTTCTTCCCCCACGCAGAGGGTGGTGGGCACTGCCCAGGCTGCCCAGGGCAGTGGGGAGAAGCACCAAGGCTGCCAGAGCTCCAGGAGCGTTTGGATGATCCTCCCAGGAACAGGGTGGGATTGTTGGGGTGTCTGTGCAGGGCCAGGGGTTGGACTGGATGATCCCTGGGTGTTCTTCCAGCTCAGAGTATCCTTCGAGCCCAGGCTACAGCTGGAGCAGCAGAAGGCACTGGAGATGTGTGATCAGGTGGAGGTAGGGGATGCTCGTGGATGGATTCTGCACAAACGTGGATATTCCAGTTTGTTCAGCCAGATCTGGGGCCTTTCTGACAAACAGTCTCATGTTTTCTGTTACCAGACTGTGCCCTTGTTTGGGCTTTAAGGAGAATTTGTGCAGAGACTCTGGTGGGGTGAAGCAGAAACCTGGAGGCAGTGAGTTCAGAGGGAGGGCTGAGCCCACCTGTGCTGCAGGGGCACCTTGTCACCACTGTCACCTCACTGCTGTCTGCAAGGAGATCTTTTCTGGAATGGTGCAGTCAAAAATCCAACTTGAAATCCACCTCTGGGCTGTGAAATGTGGGGGGAGATGTGAATAAATGCACATGGACTAGTTCTGTCTAGTTTATCTTCAGTCTTTGCATTTAAATAATGTGGTGTGCTGTTCAAGCCCCCATCCCTTCCCTCCAAGGGGGACGAAACACAGACCTTTTCAAATATTCATGGCCTTAAGTGACCAGTCGTGGCAGGAAATTTTTCTTTAATAGGTACAAATAAAGAGAGAAATGATGGCTTCTGGTCACCAAGCTGGTCTTCAGAGCTTCCTTCTTCCTAGCAAATATTTATTCTCCTTAGTGTGACAGATGTGAACCATTGTTAGAAGACTTGCACCTGCCAGGAAAGTGAAATATCCTCCACAGAATTCCCTAGAAGAGCCTGGGGTTTGTCTGCAGGCTCCCCATCCCTGGAAGTGTCCAAGGCCAGGTTGGATGGGGCTTGGAGCAACCTGGGCTGGTGGAAGGTGTCCCTGCCCATGGCAGGGGTGGCACTGGATGGGCTTTAAGGGCCTTTCCAACCCAATCCATTCCATGATTTTATGACTCTATGAATATTCCCTGGCAGGCAGGAAGCATTTAGATGGGTAGAACGGCTGCTCGTTGTGCTAATAAATGGACTTACTTGAATTTCAGAGTATTGTCTTGTGTGCTGCCACCATTAGAGATAATTGTGTAAGGTGAGGAGTGGTAAACAGAGATAATTCATGTTTCAAATTATCCTGGAGCAGCCAAAGTGCTTTTTTATTCTAATCGCTGCTGTTTCCCACAGTTTCATCCTCCCCAATGTGGAATCATGGAATATTCTGAGTTGGAAGGGATCCGCAAGGAAAATTGAGTCTAACTCTTAAGTGGACTCATAGATTCTGCTCAGAACTTTTTCTTTTTTTTTTAAAAAAAAAAAGAAAACAAATACTAACTTAAAAAGAACCACCAACAAAGAAACTCAACTTGTTTATACATAAAAAGTGCAGTAAAATTTTGCAACCATTTTGTAACTGTGTGTTACCAGAGATTTACCTGAGACTTGGAGTAAATTCACAATTTAATCTCACTGAGGTAGAGATACTAAGTAGAAGCAGCTTCTTGTGGACCCGTTGTCTAATAGCACTTAAAAAAGATGACTTTTTGAGCTGTTGCAGTGCAGGGAATCCCCAAATTATCCTTCCAGTCCATCCCCCTGGGCACAGTGGGGTCTCCTCTCTGCCCCAAGGTGCTTCCAGTGGTTTCCTGGGAGAGGAGATGGAGCAAAGATTGTCCAGCACCAGAGGTGGGGGTTGATAATTAATGTGTGATAATTAATGTCACAGGAACCTTCCCTGCCTTTCCCATCCCAGACATTCCAGGGTGATGGCTCATGGGCTGCGTCATCCCGGGCTGTTGGGATGGGCTGTGGCCACAGGAAGAGCCCCACGTGTCTTCTTTGGGCTCTCCGAGTTAACACAACCCTGTTCATTGGGGATGGACTTCGTGGATGTGGACCTGGAGCCCTGGAGATGCTCCAAGGGCTGGAGCCCCTCTGCTCTGGAGCCAGACTGGGAGAGCTGGGGGGGTTCACCTGGAGAAGAGAAGGTTCCAGGGACACCTGAGAGCCCCTTCCAGTGCCTACTGGGAGAGCTGGGGGGGTTCACCTGGAGCAGAGAAGGTTCCAGGGACACCTGAGAGTCCCTTCCAGAGCCTAAAGGGGCTCCAGGAGAGCTGGAGAGGGACTGAGAACAAGGGATGGAGGGACTGGGAACAAGGGATGGAGGGACTGGGGACAAGGGATGGAGGGACTGGGGACAAGGGATGGAGGGACTGGGGACAAGGAATGGAGGGACAGGACACAGGGAATGGCTTCCCACTGCCAGAGGGCAGGGATAGATGGGATATTGGGAAGGAATTCCTGGCTGGGAGGGTGGGAACACCCTAGAAAAGTTTTCCCAGAGCAGCTGTGGCTGCCCCATCCCTGGAAGTGTCCAAGGGCAGCTTGGACAGGGCTTGGAGCCACCTGGGCTGGTGGAAGGTGCCCCTGCCCGTGGCAGGAGGTGGCACTGGATGGGCTTGAAGGTCCCTCCCAGCCCAAACCAGTCTGGGATTCTGGGATTCCAGCCGAGCCAGGCAGTGGATTGCAGGGTGAGTCTCTCCAAAATACAAACTATGGACCAATTTGTCCTTTTCCACACCTTTTTTAGGGATGCAACTTTGCAGAGAAACACGATCCACCTCCTTGTAATGCTCAGGAGTTTTTGAGTCCCTGCTCAGGAGTTTTTGAGTCCCTGCTCAGGAGTTTTTGGGTCCCTGCTCAGGAGTTTTTGGGTCCCTGCTCAGGAGTTTTTAAGTCCCTGGCTGCTGCTCCCTGGGGAAATGGGCTTTGCCTTTAGCTTGGGGATACCACACAGGCTCTGGCTTTGTAAAATCTACAATTCCTTGATGGGGACTAAAAGGAGACGTTTTCATATCAAAACTTCTGAGGGTGTGTCTGTGACAAGAAAATCTTGGGGGTTTGCAGGCCCTGGGGCTGCAGCTGTATCTGTGGAATTGGCTTTATTATCCATCTCTTTATGCACACACACATATATAAAAGTGTGCCTGTATACATACATGTATACATACATATATTCATATACATTGTGAGGGGGTGTAATTCCAGGAGTATATTGTGAGTGAATAGTTTTAAGGGTGTTTTGTCCCCATTTCTGGTGCCTCTCCTTGCCTCTGGCCTCATCTTCCCTAGGGTTTCTGTGCCACCCCACACTTGGGACTGTGCTCTGAGACCTAAATTAGTCTCTGGTTTAGCAGGTTCCATCTTTTTCTGATCCAGAAACTTCCCAGTCTGTTTGGGAAACTCTGCTTTCATTTCCATCTTCCATTAGGGAATAATTCAATACATGCCTTTTTTTTTTTCCAGGAGCCGGAGAGTTGAGATGGGCAAACTTGTAAGGATTAATAGTTGTGAAGTGTGGTTGTTGCTTTATTCACTGAGCAAAACACATTTTTTTTGGCTGGTGTCATTATTGCTGTGCTTTGTGCCCTCCTGGAATACTTTGTGCAGAGGCACTTAAAGAATCCCAGAATGGTTTGGGTTGGGAGGCACCTCCTGGCTTTTTTTACTGCTGCCTGGGAATGGTCTTCCAGGATAAGGAGGATTTTCCTCCCCCAGTTTGATCTCCTTTCTCTGCAGGACTGGTGGAGATGCAGAGACCAAGCTCAGGGCTGTGTTTTGGTCCTGAAAAAATTGAGAGAGGAAAAACAACCAACCAAGCCCCGGAGAAATGGTTTAATTAGAGAAATTTGGGGAAAAGAGTGTTTGGGGGATTTCTTGCCAAAGTGACTCCAGTGTAATTCTTCAGGCTGTTTTACAATCCAAAGGAACACACAGAATGCTCTAAAAAAGGGAATTTGGGAACAAAAATGGACTATAAGTGAGCGAAATTGTTGTTCAGTGTTGTTCTGTTTGCAGGACCCGGTGAGACACGGGATAGTCCCCTCTTTGCACATTTAAGTAGTCAATTTATATTGTGGATTAAATTCCTCCAGCTGTATTCTAACCTCGTGTCCTTAAAGCTCAAGCTTTTCTGTTCAATGCCACCAAATAACTGAATTAGTACATCATACATTGCAATTCGTATTCACTTTCCCCTAAGAATTACTTAATACTTTGGTGATGAGTCTCTTCTTAGTCAATCATTAAGGAATTCTTGTGCTAACTTTGATTTTGGCAGCTATTTGTTTGAATTTATATTCTGATATTGGGCAATGAACTGTTCCACAGTGAACATTTTGAACACATCTCCTGATTTCTGAGTGTTTTCTTCAAATATGAGGCTTGAATGATGGGATTAGCTAGAACATTATGCAATATTCTGCTGGGGAAAAGTAAATTGTCTGTGGATGAATTTCTGCTTTATGCTTCTGGTTTATAACCATCAGAGCACAGCAGTGGATTGGTGAGAACTGACAGCCTGTAGGGCCACTCTGCAATAATTTTTATACCTTTTCCTCTCGCAGGTGTATAAAAACTTTACTAATTTTCCTGCACCAGAAAGTTAATACCAAAGTTGAGCTCCTGCTTGTTCCCTGGAAGGATGATTCCCCCCAAACCAGCAGGAGCATGTGCTGCTTGGTTAGAGGAGGTGGGCAGTGATATGGTCCAATAATATAATAACACACAGGATTTTAGTTTTAAAATTCTGCCCCTCTCTGCACCCCCCAGGAGTCTCAGGTGTGTCCAGTGAGTTGACTGTGTTATTCTTTTGAGGATACAGTGCTTCAGTCCTGGCTGGGAGGTGGATTCAGCTCTAGGGGTGCATTGGCTGAGTTTGTAACAACAGGGGCTGTTTTCCCACTGCAGGAGCACAAACAATTTGGTTCTTTGGACATCCATGTGCAGGTGCTCATGGAAGTGGAGAGTAAGGCTGCAAACACTGGTTTGAAAAATACTTTGTCTCTCCTTCTCCCTCTCCTTCTCCCTCTCCCTCTCTTCCCTCTGCTTCCTTTCCCCTTTCCCTTTTTCCCCTCTTCCCCTTTCCCTTTTTCCCCTCTTCCCCTTTCCACTTGTTCCCTTTTCCCTTTCCCTCTCCCTCCCCACTCCCATCAGAGCTGGAATTGCCTCTTTCCTATGGACAGCAATATCTTGTGACCTCACTCCAAGCTCCTCCTCGAGTTTCTCGAAGTGTCTCATTCAGAGCTCTCCCTGTACCTTGTGTCAGCCTTGGAGGGGGAGTTTCGTGACTCTTTTGGTCTATGACGACTGAGAGAGAAAAAAACCCTGTGACAGGAGTGCTGAATAATGAGCATTATTACCATTATTGCCTCTGGAGCGCCTGAGTGCAGCTGCAGGGATTGGTGTTCTCTTTTTCTGCCTCCCATCTGCAGAAAGAAAAACTTCTCCACTCCAAAAAATTAATGTCCTATTGATTTTTAAAATCTGCAGTTAGTGTCTTGATTGCTCTGCCCTTTAGCCCTGACCTAAACCCATTCAGTTTTCATGGACCACGTGCTAAATAAGGACAGAAAACTTCCCTTCTCTTGTGGAAGACTGAACTGGAAATTCAGGTTTAGCAACATCGACTTCTGGGTTTTGCCTTTGAAACAGGCAGATGGGCTCGTTTAACATATCATTTGCTGAAGTTTATTTTGACTGAATTCTGATGTCGAGCAGCATCCCAAGCAAATAGTTAAGAATAAAATACCATATTGCTGACTTACAGCTCTGTCGCTGTTGGTTTAAACTGACTGTGGTGATAAAATCACTCCCATTGGCACAGGTTCTGTGAGCAGAGCAGTAATTGTTTGTACATAGTATTTTAACCCGGTCCTGTTTTCTGCTGTTACATTAATGGAAAACATATTTTGACATCTTCCCCTTAATTCCCTGCCTAAATTAACTGGATTTGGAATTCCATCTGGCTGCACCAGAGAGACTCTTCCCTCTATTCCCTGCCCAAATCCCTTCTCAGTAAATAAAGGAGCCACTGAAAAAGTTAAGGTTTTTTAAGAGGACAAATCATTCTGCTTTTCAAATTGGCAATACTCTGGTCCTTCCTGGCTTCCTACTGGTCTGAGGCTCTCCACAGCCATTGGAAGCTTTTTCTAAGATGTTTGGAGTTGTTGGAGCAGGTTTGGCTCATAAATACCCCCAGCTCATGGCCCAGGGAGTGAGTCAGGGAGGAAGGAAGGGTCGAGTGTTGTAGAAACCTCAGTCCCGATGGCTCAATAACAGAATAAAATGGAGTTTCCTGTCTTCTTCTTCATAAATATCTTTTTTTTCCTCTTTTGTATGTTTGGGAGGAATGCTCCAAATGAGGGATTTACCCTATGGAATGTGAGATTAGTGTTAGCTTGTGTCTTTCAAAATAGAGGTTTATGCAGTTCAGTCAGAAAGGAAAATTAAAAGAGAGCAGTAATGAGTCGATAACTAAAGAATGAATCATTTTAAAAGGAAAAAAAGGGTGAATCCCTGGTGACAGTGAACGGTCTGAGTGCTGGGTGATTCCTCTGATCCTTTTAAGCTGCACAGCTCAAGACAGGAAAATCAGTTTGAGGTGAGTTGATCGAGCCACACCTGCAATCTCTCCTATGGCAGAAAATCCATGGAAAGCTTCCCAGCCCACTCGGAGCAGGGTCTTGGCTCTCAGTGCCACAGACTGATCTCTCCTCGTGCCCTGCACAGTGAGGAACCTTCACTGTTCTTTGCAGAAGAACAAGGGGAGAAGTTGCTGCTCGGTGGTTCAGTGTTGCTTGGACTGTGCCTTTTGCAAAGTCCACGATGGGTAGATGCTGGAGGATGCTGGAAAGCAGCAAATATTCAGCTGGTGCTCCAGGTATCTAGGAGATACAGCCTGGACAACATCCTTGGGCCACCTTTGGTGTCCAGAAAGAAAAGATCTGCTCCTGGTTTTTGGAGCTTTGATACAAAGAGGGGGGCTGACCTTGCTCATAACAACAACAAGTTTAGTTAATCCTTGTGCTGGTAATTAGGCTCTTTGGGGGAATTTGCAAACATCTGGGTGGCCAAGAGAGTTCCGTTGTCCACCAGGAACCCGGCAGAAGATCCGTGGTCGCTCCCCCATCGCTGCCACCTCGTTCATGTGGTCTGAGAATTAAGGTCAGTGTGACTTAATGACCAGGGCGGGCAGTGTTGTCATGGTGAGAGGAACCCAAGGCACTATGTGTGTGTTTGGGGTGATGGAGCAGCACAGGAGAGACCCCTCTGCCCCATCTGTGGGGGTCTTTCCCCATTTAAACTCTGCCTGAGCCAAGCAAACGTGTCTGTAATTTGAAATAGCCCTGAAAACAGAGTCAGGCTGAGCCGTGGGGTCCTGGCTGTGTCAGCACCATCAGAAGCTCAGGCCAGAAGGTGGTGGTTGCTTCTCACTCTGCCTTTGCTGCTCCTTGAGAGCTGGAGCATTTCAGGTTGGACATCAGGAGGAATTTCCTTATGGAAAGGGTGGTCAGGCATTGGAAGTGGCTGCCCAGGGAGTTGATGGAGTCCCCATCCCTGGAGGTGTCCAAGGAATGACACTCAGTGCTCTGGTCTAGTTGACAAGGTTGGTCTCAGGGTGGACTCCGTGATGTTGGAGGTCTTTCCAACCTCAGTGATTCTGGGATGTAAAACCTGCTCCGTTACAAAACTCCTTCTCAATGCAAGAGTGTTCCTGGAAAACCTTTCTCTCTGCTAAAGGCTCTGCACTTCTCCACTGGTGTTTGCACTGCTGGCTGTTTGGCTTTAGGAGGAGAGTTCTCTGTTCTCAGCAGCTGATGGCTTTCCTTTCTAGAGGAGATGGATTTGTTTTTTCCATCCCTGAATAATTTAGGTGCTATTCATAGCTTAAAAATATTACTTTGCAGAGTAACCCGCTCCTTGTGTTAGGCTGCAAATGAATGTTCCACTGTAATTTCACCTGCAAAATGCAAAACTGCTGCGTGAAGTTTGTTGTTACAAAGCTTTGGGGACTCCAGTGCAGTTTGCATTTAATCAATTTATTTTTGTGGAGGAAGGTTTATATCAAATCTGATAGCCCTTTTAATAGGTAGGTTTCAGAAATTAAATTATGTCTGATTCTGGTTCCAAATGTGCTGTGACATTGGAGCTAAAAAAAATTTTAATTTTGGTTACTCTTCGTTATGAAATTGCCAGACTTTTTCGTATATAGAGATTCGTGTAGAAAGAGATTTGTTTCATTTTTAAAAAGGTTTTGTCATCCTCAGCTGTAGCCCACTGATGTTGGTTACAAGTGGAGCCTCAACCCAGGAGATGGCTCATAATTTGAAAAACAAACATTTTCTGGCTGACCTGTATTAGGAAAAAAAAAACATTTCACCTGAAATGTTGAAGTGAAGTGGTGACAAAAATCAAAAGGATGCCCTGGGTTGAGGCAAACCCTCCTTTCTTTGCTGGGGAGGTGACAGTGGGAGGTGTGATCAGGGGGGACCCTCCCAGCCCTGGGCTCTCAGTGCTGCTGGCTGGGTTTGGGCTCGGGGGCTTAAACTGAAGGAGGGCACATTTAGGGGAGATATTGGGAAGAAATCCTTCTTTTGGAGGGTGGAGAGAAGACCCTGGCACAGGTTGGGCAGAGCAGCTGGGGCTGCTCCATCCCTGGAAGGCTCCAAGGCCAGGCTGGAGCACCCTGGGCCACATTTAGGGGAGATCTTGGGAAGGAATCCTTCTTTTGGAGGGTGGGGAGACCCTGGCACAGGTTGGGCAGAGCAGCTGGGGCTGCTCCATCCCTGCAAGGCTCCAAGGCCAGGCTGGAGCACCCTGGGCCACATTTAGGGGAGATCTTGGGAAGGAATCCTTCTTTTGGAGGGTGGAGAGAAGACCCTGGCACAGGTTGGGCAGAGCAGCTGGGGCTGCTCCATCCCTGCAAGGCTCCAAGGCCAGCTTGGAGCACCCTGGGCTGGTGGAAGGTGTCCCTACCCATGGCAGGAGGTGACACTGGATGGGCTTTGAGGTCCTTCCAACCCAAACCATCCTGGGATTCTGTGAACATTGCCATTGCTTGGCGGATTCTCTGGAGCTTCCCTGGAGCCTCCTGCAGCTCATCAGGGACCTTCTGCCACCTTGTCCCTGGGTTCCTTGCCAGGCTCTGGGGGTGCCTGTGGGGATGCTCCTCTCTGCCCCAACAGCTCACTTTGCAGTGGAGGCATTCTTAGCATTCCTTCCATTCTGCAGCGTAGCTACACGACATCTAATCACGCTTCTCCACAACAACAAGCCAGTAAATTAACATCATAATGGCTCCGAAGGGTTTGTAATTACTCAGAAATGTCACCGGGCTGGCAGAGCCTGGGCTCTGCCTGTCAGCAGCCTTCCCTCCCAGGGCAGGGAGAGGGTCCTGCTTCTTCTCCTGCCTTTGGATCTTCCTGCAGGTGGAAAATTCATTGTCCCGAGCAGCTCCTTCCTCCTCTGTTGTAAAGAGTTGTTGTGGTTCTGATTCTGGACTCAGGAGTGTCACCAAAGTTTGGGAGCAGGCTGGCAGGAGCTCAGCGTGTCACTTTGCTGAGCTGAAGCATCCTGGTCCCTCTGAACACCATCAGCCTCTGCTTTCTTTTGTCCTGTCCCAATTTTGATTTTGATTTTGATTTCTTCAGGCAAACTCTCTGCTGGAATGGCTGGAAGAGCTGCCTTTGGCAGGGATGGGGATGGTGCTCACAGAAGTGGCTCTTAGAGGGAAGGGACCATAAATCCTTGGCGTGTTGTGTGATGTCCCAAATCCTATCACAGCGTTTGTCCTTGGGCAAGGAAGCAGCATCCTGCCTGCTCCCTGTGTCTGGCAAAATCCGAGCTTATTCTCACAGGAGAATTTCCACCTCCAAAGGGACGCAAGGGCTGGATGCAGCGGGAGCAGCACCAAATTTAAACCAGGATTTTAGACTCCTAAAAGCACTGAGGCAATTCCCTCCAGAGCTTGGCTCGGAGCAGCTGCATCTCCTGGAGTTCCAAAAATGAGTTTTCATCCCCTAATGAGGGCACTTGGGCTTGGTGGTTAATGCTGGGAGCTGGAAACCCTGAGCATCCCAGCCTAGAGCTCAACTGGGAATATCCACCCCTTCCACGGCTTTAACTCCACTGCCAGCTTACTTTAGCCAGCGTTCCCTTTTGGGAAAAGAATGAGCTGCTACGAATTGAGGTCGCTGCCTTTTTGGAGGAAGGGGGGAAGGAATGAAATAATAGTTAATACTTAATGCATATGAGCAGCGATGCTGCTGGGGTTGCCTAGCAGCCAGGGAGACAAGCAAGGGAATAAAAAGGGCTGAGTGAATGTGCTTGGAGCTGGTTCCTTGCTCTCCATGTGGAATCTGACCCATGCAGTCCCTTTCTTTTTTTTTTGTTTTTTTGGGAGGGGGAGGAGATGGTGGAATTTACCACTAATGGATATTTTAGCTCTGTGGATCATCTTTATCCACTCCCCCACCCCCCACCCCCCAATCTGTTTTTTACTTTTGGGGTTTTTTTTTCAAGTGTAACTTGGAAAGCTTCAGCCAAAGGGAGGTGTTAAAGTTTTGTGTGCTTTCTGGAGATGGAATAGGCAAAAAAATAAATCTCTCACAGAGATTTTTTTCCTTCTCTTTAAGACTCTATCTCTGCAGTCTGGAGATCATTAGCATTTCATGGCCTCTTCAATGTACTGCTCAGCACAGGCAGTAAATGCTGTATAGACTGGAAATAGCTCCTGCAGTCACACTTAACTCTCCTTGCATTGCTCTCATTCTTGCAAGAAGTTCATTTCATCTTCTGGAAAGCAGAAGTGGAAAGAAACTTTTGGGGGGAAAAAAGGCAAAAAGGGGGTTTGAGCTGCTTTATGATTTCAAATAAACTCCCTCCCCCACAAGACCAGAAATTCCCCAAAGTATGAGGTTGGGTTAAAACCCACCAGGAGATAAAAATAAGGAAGGCTGACAATTTAAACAGTGATCTTCTGATATTGGGTTCTTCTTTTTAGTTTTTTTCAGTGGTAGCTGGAAAGCTGGAAACTCTTTTACTTGTCAGGCACTTGTGGGAGTTGCAGGACTCGAGCAACTGGAATCCTAAAACCCCCACTGCCATCCACACTTGAGAGGTGTGAGCTCTCCATTTTAACATGTTCTCCTCGTTCCAGGCTGATTTTTAGCGTATTAAAGCAGGAAAAAGGACCCTTAGAAGAAGGGAATGAAGTGAGAAGAATCTTGGCCTTAATTTGCCCATCTTAAGAAGGTCCCAGTGCGGTGGGATTTTTGAGGGCAGCTCTGGTCCCTTTTACACTCCAAAAGGAGTTGATGGGTCTTGGGTCAGGGCCAGCAAAGCTATCCCTGTAGGAATGGTGGTGGAAGCAGCAAGGGGGTCTAGACAGGGAATTGTGCCTTTTTTTACAGGCTGGTGTTTGAGTGGGACCAGAGTTACCGAGAGGTTGGTCACGTTCATCTCTGCTGCTTCTGCTGGCGTGGCCACAATCCTCTTCCAAAGCCCTTTCCTTGGCCAAACACTGCCATGGAAGAGCATCTTGGGGCTGCATTTCACGCAGTTTGGAGACTTCAGGGCTGAATTTTGCCATGAAAAAGGCCATGGGTGGGATGGGTGACTGAGCTTGGTTTGAGTTGACTTTTCCATGGAATGAATGCAAACACCACCAAAATCCCCTTGGCTGCAGGTTGGGGGTGTGTTTATCCCTTGGCTGGGGAGATCCTTCAAGTTATAACTTTAATTTTAGTTGCCAAGCTATGCCACGCTCTGGCCTGTCTTGCAGAAGCAGCTGCTTTGAACATCTCAAGGAAAAGATCATTTACCTCCTCCAAAATCTTCGTGGTTTGTTGTTCTCGTGCAGGAAAGTCCCCCCGAGAGGGAAATAAATGCAGCCAAATCCTAAAAGACCAAGGAGTAGTTTGGGGGCTGGGACAGCAATAGCTTAAAAAAAAAATCCTTTAAAAACCCCAAAAGTTTGGAAAGGGCTTATTTAAGAAATACCCAAGACTATGACTTTTATTTTTCATCCAGTGGCTCAGTGATCAGAGGGAATGCCTTGCTCCAGCTTTGTGCAGTGCCCTGGATCCTTTAAAAACCCCAAAAGTTTGGAAAGGGCTTATTTAAGAAATACCCAAGACTATGACTTTTATTTTTCTTCCAGTGGGTCAGTGATTTCTGCTGGTTTGTGGGATTTGCCTGCAGAGGGAATGCCTCGCTCCAGC
>VWZG01011929.1:0-77676 GCA_013396735.1 Grallaria varia
CGCCATGCCTCGCTAGGCAACACATCTCTGAGCACAGAACACTGTGACTGGCCCTGCTGGCTCCCCTGGTACCCCTCAGCTACCAGATTATTGCTGCTCATAGCTCACTCAGGCCATTTAACATGCCCTGAATTTGCCATGTGTTAGTAGTAGCTTCTATGCTGGTCTGCATGTGCATAAACATAGAAAGGAATTTCAGCAAGGAAAAATTAACCATCCTTGCCAATTTCCATGGGGACAGAAGGAAAGGAGAAATCGCAAGGGCACACAGCAGGTTTACTTCACTTGACTGCATGCTCCTACCCCTCCTTATAAGATTAGTGAGGGTTCAACTTTTGCCTACCTAGAGATGATAACAGCACACGACCACCTGAGGAAAGGAAGTGAAATGACTGACAGTGCAAGCAGCTGCATGCTGGGCCCTGTAGGGTCACGAACATTAAGGAACACAGAGATCTGTGGTTAGCACTACCAGTCACCAGGTACCCAGTCACTAGCTTAGCCATCATTTAGCACTTTGTCCATTCAGATTTGTTGTTCTTTGTGACATTTTGGTGTTCAGTTATTCTCCATGGGTATTTTCTGTCTCTGATCCTCACTCCCTGCCTTTTTCTGCTCCATTTGCTCCTCCTGTACGCAGAGGTGTCCTAGTAACTCATGGCTCCTGGTAACTTATGCTTCCTCTGACTTCAGATTCCACTGTTTGGTGAGTTTTTTGTGTTTTGAGGCACTGTTTTAGCTGGTGTGCTCACTCAGCAAGAGCGATGGCTACATTTGTTTACATTTTAAAGTTTCTATCCTTTTGGCTAGAACAGAAATATTCCATCTTTTTCCCCTTTAAATAAAAGCCTAAACTCTACAGAATCTGAACCGATCACATCACCCATAGAAATGCATCAAACAATAAAGAACCATCCCATGGAAGAGCTGTTTGACATCTGGTTCTTACTTCTGTACTTCTGCATCTCCTCTCCACCATTCTCTTATCCCTGCTGCATTCATATCTTGTTAACTGAAATTGAACTAAACAGGACATCACGATGAACCCGTGACAGTCAGCAGAACTAGAGGTGTATTTATCAGTTGTACTACTTCAGAAAAACATGCACCTGACAGCTGAAAGACCTCAATACACTTGACTTCAGTCTGAAGAGGCAAGCAACACAGTTGTTTGGATACCATCCAGTCAATATATGAAAATCCATATTCCTTGTCCTCTAAGATATTGGTGACATTATCCCATTTCTGGAAGTTAAGGTATATTAAACTTTCCTTGTTTTGTGTGGGGAGGCGTTTCCCCAAGCAGAAATATGATTTTTTTTCCTCATTATCTATTGTCCAAAATTAAGAAATCAGTTTAACTACAGGTGCTTTGATCTGTCTGCATTATTTCTGGAAAAGATCTACAGGATCTTTAATTAGCTACTACAAGCTGAAAGAAAGAAATGCAGCATCTGCTTTGGCTGTGGAACTGCTCCTTCTCATTTGTTCATCAGAACAAAAGCATTTTTATCACTCAGCAATCAAGCTGTTAAGTTAGAATTGGGTTTTCTCAGTCAAGCATGTTTTGCAGAATTCAACACATTAACATTTTTGGTCATCTTCATTATTACATTCCTTTTTTCCATGTTTTTCTTATACAATTTTCCTGCAGCTGATATATGAACTTCTCAGTGCTAACAGACCAGGCTTCAGTAACACAAAGGAGGTACATGCTCTGTGAAGTCTCTTAGTTCAACCATAAAACATTGCAAGCATTCATTAACATTTTTCAAATTATTCAAGAGCAACCAGTGAGATGCACCACCTAGTGAAAACAACATTTAAACACCTGCTAAATTTCAGTGGAACCAGCAAGTACATCTGAAGGAAAGTGCTCCTGACATCAGTCATTCACTCATCAGGCACGACTATTTATCCTTAGAGCTGTTTGGTGCTCAGGTCGACTTTAAGGAGGTGGGGTTGAATCTTCTGGTAGATGAAATTCTAGACAACATTGTGCCTAAATCTTGTCAGCTGTCCATTTCTTCTAGCAGAGGCAGGGGGACGTTCACTTGCAAAGACTGTAGCAGCAAAAGCCAGCTTTGAGGACATTTTGATTCAACCTACTAGTCACAAGAGACAGGTACAGATCCACCAAAGGACAGAAAAGGACAGTAGCTCTTAAACAGTCAAGACCACAGGAGCATAGGCACACTCACAGTCACATAATGATACATTTGCATAGCTTTCCCACACTTTGCAGCAAAGGACTCTGAGAATTTTTCATATTATATCAGCTCATCCAGTCAAAGATATTAGTTCCCCTTACAAACTTCAACTGACTTGTAACCTTGCATCCACACAGGTACCACGACACATCATTTATTTCTTTTTATAATTGCCTTAACATTAAAAACATTCCTGAACTGAGTATAAACTTTACTTCAGGTTTTTTTGGTTGGTTGGTTGGTTTTGGGTTTTTTTTTTTTAAGAGGGTATGTATAAAGCACATAGTGCTTTAGAGTTCATTAAGTCATAAAACCCACAAGGTATTACAGGAACTTTGGTACTACCTGCACCCTTAAGTTCCTTTAAAAAATACTGTGCAAGTCTGGAGATGAAAAGACGTGAGTTCAATGCCTTGAATACTTTGATATCAACAATGCAAGAGTCAGATATGAGCAGAAACAGATCTGCACATTCAACGATAAGTTTGCCAGAAAGATTCCCATCCCACCTGGTAATTCTCTATTGTACCAGAAGACAACACTTCTAACTTGTCCTGTGGAGAACATGTAAAATTTGAGAGACTTTTAAAAGCTGGCCTCTTTCAAAAGCTCATCTGCCATTTCTGAAGTCTTCCTTTTTACATGTGGTAAAACTTTATGCATATTTTTTGAAGGATTCCAGGTTTCAAGGAAGCTTGGAATACCTGTTACTTCATTCCTAACAAAAAGGTTCTCTGAATGATTAATAATCCATCCCTTTCTACATCTCTTTTTCATCAGTATTTGAGCAGTCTAGTAAATACCTGAAATGCTTGAATGTTTCAAAATACAACATATTTTAAACCTAAGTGGAACTTACCTTCAGCCTTCAAAGTCGAAACAAAACAAACAACACTCGCAATATGTATTGTCACTCCCGCCTGAGCCTGCTTCCCATGTCATGTTCTTCAAAATGCTGCACAAATGTTAGCAAAGCTCCACACTTCTCTGTAAGACCAGATATCATTACGGACTTTTTAAATTCCTGAGGGATGAAAGACTTAAGCAATTTTAACCACATAATATATCAATTCCAGACTGGGACTTGAGCATTTAAACTTTACAGAATCATGTTGCAAGTTGGCTCAACACATCACTGACAACCTTTAAAATATGTGGTAAGCATAAAAACTTTCTATGTCCAAGCAATGGAAACAAATCAGATGCTCAGTGAGCAGGATTTTGCACAGTATTAGTCAAGAAGCACTTAAGGGATTCAAATTTTAATGAAGGATGACAACTGGTTTTGTACTTGCAACTTAAATCCTTGAAGACCAGCCCAAGGTTATCAAGACAGAGGTCAAGACAAGGTGAAAAAGCATAGAACTTGCAATGCAAGTCACAAAGTACTGCAAAACTACAATCCAAAGCAGAGTAGAACAAAGCATAAAGTATGCCAGATGCAGATATTTTAAAAAGCTATGGAAAATTATGATCCTACAAATCTTTGACTGACATCACTTCGAAACTAGTAGAATCCAGCATACCCTTCCCATTACTAGCTGGTTATGGGAGCGTTAAGCTGTTAACAGTTATTACATCATCAAAAAAGATGTTGCTTTAATATGCTGTCAGAACAACGTGCACCCCTTAAATATTTCATAAAGAAATGAGAGCACTGTAAGGGGAAGCAAATGGTGTTTTAAGATACGTCTTGATGGTATCCTTGTATTGCATCATTTCGGGCTCAGTGAGCAGGTGCTCAAATAACATATTGAAATCACTGAAGTTTCTGGTCTAGAGGTGGACCAAAAAAAGTTTGTCATGAAAATGAATCACTCATCTTTTATGCTTTATTGTGGATAGAAATGGAAAAGATCTGGACTTGATAATCAATGCTGAAAATATTCTATGAATTCTGAAGACTTAGTGAATGGTAGGAATATCTGCTCATCTTGGTGACTGCTTGAAGAGTATTGTTACATACAGATGTTTGCCTAAGTGAGTTTTTCCACTGACTTCTCTGCGCCATAGACCAGGTCCTACAGCACTGCAGTCTAATATAGTTACAGATGGATTAGGGAATTTTTAAGTGAATCTTTAAAGACATGCTCACTCAAGCTCAGTGTTCCCCTGCTTCCTTATTCAGTCATAGCTTGGTACTATTGGTTTTTATTTCTATCCAGAAGTGTTGTCGGTCTGTGTATACAGCAGAAATCTCCAGAGCTCTGGCACTGAGTTTCTATGTAACACTTCCCTTTGTTTTGCCACTACTAGCTTTTCTGCATGCCTGAAAGTACCATGGAGTCCGGGTGCAGACAATGAAAACTTGCCACCTAAAACACAATGGAGAAAGAGTAGAATTTACCTCTTAGTCAATCCCTGACTGTAGACTGTACCGTGTTGTCCCTGCAGATACTATTCTGCTCTTTTGCCACTGTATCCATACTGTCAAAAGTGATAAGCCGAAATCTTTTTTTTTTTTTTTTAAACAGCAGAAAAGATGTATTTCCCAAGTCCCCTTTCAGATTTGATTGTACCATTTTTATCATAGATGAGATTAATGTGTGTATGCAAGTATTTTTCATTCTATATTCTTTATATTTTTATTAAAACAACCATTTACCAATTTTTCAATAATTTCTTTTTGCACTTGACAAAGATCTTCCAGATTCTTTCTTTGTTTCTTTTCCAAACTCACAGATTCAATCCAATTAAATGATCATCTTTATCCAGTACTTAGCATGAAAAGTCTCACTGTTTAATACATGCAGTTGCCTCTTTCTTCTGTCCAATGCTCAGGGTTTTTTTTTTTCAACTGTTTGTACCTTGAGGAAGATACATATTTCATCAAAAGATCCAATAACACATTAAACACATACCCACTCCTACCTTCAAAAGATCGTATCTAACCCCCTCTTAATTTGGTAAGGTATGCAGCCTTCATCCAGTTTCTGCTGAAGACAATGAAAATATAAATTCTGTCTTGAAAGCAGATAATTCAAGCCCTTGACATGCAACTATAGGAAATCCAGGTCATATCCAGAAGGAGACATTATTTTCATAAATGGAAGAAGACATCGGTCTTGAAGCTATAAGTCTGAGGCTCTCATGTGCTTAAAATCCATTAAAATTACTCCTTTAAAGAAATAGAGATAAAAAGCTTGGAATATCATGTGACACAATATAACCTATCACAGCAATAAATCAAAGATTCCTACCACGATTACAGATATTATCTCTTATTACTTGCAAAAGAAAATATAAGCCAGATATCCTACTTTGTATCCAGAATTTCTCTAGTGGCTTAGCAGCTTTCTAATGAATATCAGCTTAAAATAAGCTCATCTCCTTAGAGAACTGCTTCTGTGAAGGCAATATTCCCAAAGAAAACCTGTGACTGCTAAATAACCTTTGTTATACTCATATGGCAATGATCTATTGGCCTAGGAAGCATGTACATTTTGTATAATTTTCAGTAAACGGTAATTTTTACCCTGGGAGGTTTTAAGAAAATATCCCTTTTAAATGTTGATGTAAAACTAATTCTCTTTCCTGACCGATTAACAAAAAATACTGCTGCTGTGGAGGAGAAATGTCAATGAATGGGACAGCAACCTGGGCTTGATTTGAAAAACAGTAGAAGAAAGATGGAAGACTTGAAGAAAACTATATAAAGGTAGTATTTTCAAAACAATCTACTTAGATGATGTGAAAACTTTTAAGATCTTGTGTGTAAAACTTATTTTTTATCACTTGTGTGTATTTCACACCAGTTTATATTGAAGAATCCTAGCAGGAGCGTGATGCAATTTTTATTCACCCCATGAAAGCTATTAGTACCTTTTGCTAAATAAAGCAAGTCAGAAGAAAATCCATTATTATTTGACTACACTTTTCTGACAGCTATAGTGCAGTAATGGGAAACTTTTGAGCAGCTAATCTGTATCCAGCATAATTACAGTATTTGATAGTTTAGTTTTGACATATTTGTTACTTACCTCATTATCTTCCTATAAACCTAGATCATCATATTTAATGATATTTTTAAAATCCTCCATCCATGTTGAAAAGTTTTAAGCAACACTCTTTTGCTTGCTTTCTGGAATCTGTCGTTTGATTAGTTGATGCCCTGTCCTCATTTAAATATGCTAAAATACTCACCTCTTCTGATTAGCAGTCTGCCATGCAAAGCCTTTGTGTTGCACTTTCTACTGATTTGGACTGTATTTCACTGAGATCCAAGTATGTGTCTCTTCTTTTCTATTGGACTCATTTATCTTTGACGGTCAGCGTTACATGTGCATTTGGTGTCAAGTGTTGGAGAGAGAAGCAGTCACAGAAATGCCTCTGCTCCTTACTCTTAATTTTAGTACTGAAGGGAATGTGGATTCAATGCCCAGCAAATGCCTTTCAAGTCAGCAGCAGTAGCACAGATAATTATCAGAGTTTGGATTTCAAAATACTGTGCCAGACAAAAGGCTTCTTGACAGGTCTGCCTCTAGGAGGTGGGATAACATAGCAGGATGAAAATCACAGTGGCCTAGTACAATGAGAAAGAGTAGTATACAATGAGTTCTTGGGTCAGGCTGCCACAGTGCTTTCCAGATATTCCTGGTACCATTCCCCACCCAGAGTAGGGAAGGGTTGAATAGGTGCTCTGTGTCTTACTGTGTCAGTATTTCTAGGGTTTCTAATAAAATAAAAGGTCTTCTGGCCTTTTTCCTGCTGGTTATCTTTCATTTCAGTTGATTTCAATGCAAATAAAGGGCCAAAGCTGCAGTTCCTGTGTACATCCCCCACTGCAAGGACAGGGTAAAACCTGACTTGCTGAGGCAGCTGACAGCTCAGTGGAAAAACTGAAGCCTCCAGCATCCCTTTATCACCATGACACCTTCTGGGCTAACTGGGCAAATGTGGGAGGTCTGCACAGATCAACCTGTCCCAGTGGTGAAGAGAAAGACTATGCTCAGAACTATGCTAAGACCAAAACACTTCAGGTCTTCCACAGATGCTCAAAATCTTTTGAAGAGCAGTGTGTCTCTAGTGAGAGACAGTAGAGCTGAAATCACTCAGGTATCAGCTCTGAAACTTTAGTATGAGTGTCCTTAACAACTTTGAGTGGGTACACCTACTTTTTCATCTAAGCAGTCTTTGCTTGCCTCAGATGAGCTTTCATGGAACAATGTGCATTGAACTTGAAAAGTACACAAGGCACACAGCACATCCTACGGATTCAAAGGAGTCACATCATCTCTGAGGTCAGAACTGAGCCCTATGGGCTTTAAAGCTCTGTCAACATTCACTGATAGCTGTTCAAACCACTTAGTTGCATTGGAAGCATATGTGTAGGCACCATACTGCAGTCGGCATAATCCATACAAAAAGCATACCATCTGCAGAACACCCAAGTCCCAACGTCCAAATTTAGCTCTGCAGCTCCATTACAGAGAGGTCAGGAATGGTTAGTTTTCCTCTGGGATGAGTAGACAAGTTGTCTTTATTCTGCCTGTACTGCTTGCAGCTTTCTTGTCCATGTGGCTGGTTTTGTACCACTCAGAACTTGTAACAAACACAGCCAGGTGATATGGAGATCATACAAACCCCTCTACAGTCCTTCCATCCCTGAAAACAAAATCATATTTGGTCTTAATGGACAGTCAACTAAATCCAGCCAAGCTGAGCTTATAGACAATGGGAGAGGAAAGCTATCCGTAGCTCAGTGTGTACTTTGTGACAAATTAATGGACCAGAAACTGGGGAATTATTTTCAGGGGGCAATGCTGAGAGCCCATGAGGCAGAAAGGGACTTTTTGGGAGGCAAGTGTTGACAACCCTAGGAACTGAGCGTCTCCATCTCTTGTAGAAGATACAATTTTCCAATGTGGAAAAACAATGAAAAAAGAGGAATGAAAACACTTTTCCCCTAGTAAGGCAGTCTGATAAAAAACGTTCTTTCATCTAGCATTTGATACTCAAATGCACTTTCCCATTCACAGTTGGATGGAGATTTTTTTTCAAGTTCAACCCTAATTTATTTATCTTAAAGCAGGCAATGTACTGTAATTTTACAATAAAGGACTCCCAATCAAAGCTTACCTTATCCAGAGGTAATTAATACAAAGATTGTTGAATTAAAGATGTGAGTCTTGACACTTTGGCGGGGGGTAAGGGACATGGTCTCAAAGGCACAAATTATGCCTGAAACAGACCAATTAACACCATGTATCTTCTTTTATGTTAACTTCAATTAAGGTTTCTTAAAATTTTTAAAGTTATTTTCTTCTTTACAATCTCAGAATGTCAGAAATGTACATCAAAGAAAAACGCTTCAGTATGAACACCATAGGTAACGCTCATTTGCACACAAATCTGCATATTGCAAAGCAGTTCAGAGCCCATTTTGCATGAATTATTGCCGGATGTGAGTCAATGAATTAAACAGCTAAAAAATAACAACCATCCAAGCGATGATAAGCTGCACCTACTCATGTTGACATAATGAATTTCAGAAAAAAGCACATCAGAATTTAAGTTACAATGGAAATAAAGATATGGTTTAAACTATGATGCTAGCCAGGCCTGTGTATTTTACAATACTTTTCAAATTCATTTTGCTTATCATGTTTCACAATTCCTGCACTGGAAAAGGATATTTCTTTTTCTACCAGATGAATCAGAAATGGATAAAATTTCACACTCTCCTCTGTCTTGGTTTTGACAGTAAATCCATTGGCTTTTTCTCCGGTATGTCCCCTATGTAACTTTTATTCTGCAGTTAACCAGCTCACAGATCACTCTGTCCTTGGACAACTCCTTTTGCAAGATGCCAACTCTTAATTTGCCACTTGATTTGCAAGAATCTCCTTCTTTTCCTTGTGCTAGTGCAAGGAACATATTTCTGAAAGTGCCACAGCAAAAAGGAATGTAGGCTAGCACAGCTACTGCAGAAATAAATGACTAAAGAAAGAGTTGATTCTTCAAAGATTTAAAGTTTAACCACAAATAAATAACCAAATAAAAATAAAAAATCCAAATATTTTCAATATAAAAACTTTTTTTCCCGAGTCAAATCTATTTTTCTAAAACCTGTATGTGGCTCCCATTGACTACAATGAGCTCCTTCTTAACTGGAACAGTCGGCAAACAGCGGACTCCTCGGCTGGGGCCCTTTCTTTTCTCCTTCACAAATTCCCCAGCCACGGAGCAAGATTTTTTTTTTTTCTGAGCTTATATGCTCTTTGTAATTGTTTTATTGATTGCTTTTATTAATATATTTAGGTTTAAGGACTTTACAGCCGTATTCATAATAAGTGTTCCACGGGGCTTTTGCCATTTAGAATTCAAAACCCAGATTGTGTGAGTGGTTATACGTCAGTCGGCATGCTGCTTCTCTCCTTGTTGCATTGATGTCCCTTTTATAAAAAGAATATTATCTTGAGAAGCTTGAAGTGGACTACATTTTTCAAAAAATGAGAAAAGGGTGCAAGGAGAAAGTATTAAGTAGGATTGTAAAAAATTCTGATTGCACATAAAGGGAAAATATTCCACAGTGAGAGTGGTTATGAATGGGAACAGGCTGCACAGAGAGACTGTGCAATCTGTCTGTCCTTGACGACATTCAAAATGTGACTGGAAAGGCCCTGAGAAGCCTGATCTCGCTTGGAAGTCTACTTGGAGCAGGGGGTTGGGCCAAATATCCTCCAGAGGTACCTTCTGACTTGTCCATGGCTCTAATCTGTGACTCTACAGCCTCAATATGAATGGGAAGAGAAATGCCAAAAATTGACTGGGCCAAAAGCCTGATGTAGTTAGCAGCAATGTCTGAATTTTCCCACATACTCGCTCTGCTCTCCTAATAGCTGCCACGTTCACTGTGATGCCTAAGCCAGTGTCAATCCAGAACACACATCCAGAGCAGAACTTCGGTGTTTTTGTGAGTAGCGTGTCGGCTGTGGGTTGCACTTTTCTATAGGTTACTTCATTTATTCTACTAATTATAGCAGTTTGTCTTCTAAAGAGCTTTAAGAGAATTGGAGCACGACCCCAGCTTCCACTGCATTAAAAATTACTTAATCATTCCCAACCACCACAGAACCAAGTAATGGCTGAGGTCAAATGCAGGTTTTGTATGTACTTTGCTCTGTAAAGACACTCAAGAGTTTGGTAGTTATAATAAATTTTACACCTGTGTTACCTCCATCTTTTTATGTTTGTGATCACAGGGCAAAAAGAAAAAAATGGGAAGAAGAAAGAAAAAGCCAGCTCAGCTTAAATTGTAAGGGCTCAAATTTCATCTGTTTTAGCTCATTTTTTGTCTAAGATGTCAGTATTTTTTAAAGACCAACTGTGATAAAACTTATCTTTGATCAACAATTCTGAAAACCCTGGCCCTTGGCCAGAGCTCATCTGTTTCTCAGTTTGGGCTCAATTAGAAGTCTCTACGTTTTCATGAACTCTGTCATGAAACTCAAAGAACTGCAACTCCAATGGGAGGGAACCATCCTGTTGGGTTACAGGCAACTTCTGCTACCCCTGCTACCTACATAAGACTTTTCCTAAAACTGATCACAGAACTTCATTCTTCTGAGCATCCCAAATCTCGCTCATTGGGATGAAAGAAAAAGCTATTTGATTAAGAGTGAATTTTTGCCTTAGTAAAGGAGACATCCTAATCTCTTTTGGTTGTAAACCAGAAAAATTCTGCCTGTAATTCTGGCTGTTTTGCTCCTCAGTTGCAGACTGAGAAGAGAGACTGTGGTTGCTGACAGTTAGCCAGCTGATCAGATTGTATCAGCAAGTTTGTGTTTTTGGTGAAAAGCTTCTGTACAGACACTAAACCTGCAAGGAATGCAGGTGGTCTGTGCGCTATTTTAGGATTGTCCAAAAAGTGTGGAATAGCTGGTTAAAACAACCACCATTACTACAAAAGAGGGGGATGTCCATGTCCATTTAGGACCTATTCTGAAGAACACTACATCTGACCAGGAGGCCCAGGCACTAGTGTTTTACCACCATAAAATACTGAATATGAGTCTGACTCCTGCTTACTCAACCTCAAATAAAGTAACAGAACTACAAAAGAAAATAAAAAGTCTCCCCTACTTACGCACTATTGCCTTATCAGGACATAAATAGCAATTATAATCTAGCCTGCCATTAGTCGTCTGCAAAAAAAAAAAAAAGACTGAGGCCGTTAGGTAAGTAGGGCAATCCCACAGTATTGTACCAGGGCAGACTGGTAGAGGAAGGGCTCACTAGTTATGAATATTGAGTTAGGGACAGGTTATTAGGACTATTTAGGCACCTAAACTCCCATTAGAAATAAGCTGTGAGGCACCTGAATTGGTGCATTCAAACCTCAGGAAAACACTGAATGCTTTCATCTGTAGCCAACCCCTTACAAACAGAATTGCAGAATTCAGTCTGCAAATATCATCATGAACCAAACCCTACAGAATTCTCACAATTATTGCTATTAGGCCAAGTAATCATGTCCAAAGGTAAATCATGGAAGCACTGTTACTTGAGTTATTTAAAACTAGATTGGACAATTCTCCAGGGAATACTTTGGGGGGGAAAAGTGGGGACTTTGTTATGATTAGACTGAGGCTATAAATAGGAAAACATTAATGCAGTGCAGCATTACTGAAACAGCAACGCTGTTTTATGGGGGGGTTATAAACTGAAACTAGGGAAATTCTCACTTCCCACAGCAGTCTCCACCATCCCCAATTGCTCCTATACATTGACCAGTAATAACACCTTGTGGCTTTTCATTCATTCTGCAGTGCTGTAACTTCTACCTTTCTTCTCTTCTGATGTGAGAAGCAGGGAGACCTTGTACCTTTCCCATGAGGTTGTGTATGGCTTTTGATTCCAAGGTTTACAGCCCACATGCATTTAGTTGATCCAGTAGGGCTTGGTCCCTCAGAGCAGAGCAATACAGCAAAAGTAAGCGCAGTTTGGCACCTCTGTGCTATACCTTTAGAATGAGGAATGCATAAAAGGGTCTCTGCAACAGGCAGCAGGTAAAGATGTTTTAGCCATCCATTTAAAAGTAGACAGCATTTCAGTCCATGCTTAATAGGCTTTGGAAGGTGTCCTGTTTTCTTCTGGATGGCCACATGTATTTTGGTTCCACTAGCTGGAAGAATAAGTTCAAAGTTAACAAGACGGACGCCTGGAAATAGTGGGGTGTCTCCTCAGCTCTCTGTCAATGTAAGAATTTACATGTATACAAGTGAAGGTAAAGCAGAGGCAGAAAATGTTTCCAGAACAGAAAAATCTGTGCTATTCCCCCTATCTAAATGTACAGACATGCACCATGAACAAAGCACAGAAAAGGCAAGATTGTCAAGCAACATGTGATGTCCACAAAGGCAGAATTTCACAGGAATCCCTGTCAGCATAAGGGTTTGACGATGTCTTCTTCCTTGTCTGATTTTTGTTTGTTTGTTTGAAGAATTACTTCTGCCTTGTCATCTCAATCCAGACGCAGTGAAATTCAGACCCATAACATCATTACAGGCACCAACATACAGCACAGTTAATCATTAAAACAAACCTCTTATCCAAGTGCTTTCTTAGAATGGGGCTTATGTGCTTGTCAACATGAACCAGAGTGGTCTGACTCTTGTGCACTGCTGCAATACATAGATTTGATTCAGAATTCACTAAGAAAATGGGAGGTGACACCCAGTATTATGGGATATTCAATCACTTCCACCCCATCTGCACACCTGGCTTGCCAAGGCATGTGATGGTGTTCTCCACCAGTTTGTAACAACCTCCCAAACATCATTTGGAGCAAGAGATTACTTTTTTCTCTTAGACTTTAGTGTGTAGGTTAAAGATGAAGCTGCTAAAATGTTCCTTAGGCACATGCACTAGAGCTGGGCAGATGTCTTCAACAGGCTGGGTGGCATGCATACATGAAAATATGCATACTTGAATCACATGGGAAAACAGTCTGTTGGCCTAATTTCCATCCTACTCTCACCTATTTTTCTTGTAATATAGCTATGCTCATCACATTTTCCTGCAGGAATAGCAGGGGAGCTCTGCGGACAGGTATGTGAAATACCTATAGGAGCGCCATCAAGAAAATCACCGTGCTGTAAAAGAAATAATAGCAGTAGGGTTTAGACAAGTTTCAACAAGTTTTGTGCACACCAGGAATGCACAAGGAGACACACTGTGAAACATGTCAAACCATTTACTAATTCTTGTCTCAGTTCTTGCCCTAAGTCCCCACTGCTTTTTACTGAATACTAGTCCTTTTTAATAGTTAAAAAAATTCTTGGTACTGTGGCATTCCAGAAAGCACAAGCCATGCTCAGACCCCTCTTCTAGTGCAGCCAACATCTTTCTTCTGTCTGAGCAACAGTATTTCACTGCAGCTCACACAGAAGAAAAGTCCATCACTGCGACAAGTAGACCTTCAGAGACTAAGGCCCACCCCTTCCTGCCACTGCTGTGTGTGGCCTTCAGGCTTAAAAATGCTTTCATTTTTCCGCAGCCACTATATGTTTTAAGCCAGAATGTTATTCTAAACATTTGCAAAGAAAAATGTTCTTCTAAGCGTTGCTTAGGCACCCATGGTGAGGCAGATTCAGTGCACATGATGCTACAAAAATTACCTCTGCCCTGTTTCAGCCACTTGCAAACACTGCACATGAAACTGCTCGGGGCATATCAGCAGAAGACAAGAAGCCTGGAAATTGCCCAAGGAGAAAAAACACAGACCTCCTTTTTTCCCATTCTGAAAGAAAACTTTTAAATACAAAGACCTTCATTTCACTGCCCCTGAGTCTCATACATGGTCAAAATTCTTTCAGTAACTTGATTTTAAGCACAGGAATGCACAGAGCACTCCCCGCCCATCCCTGACCTGCACATACAGATATGCCACGAGACATTTTCCAAATCCCTCCTGCTGAACCAGGTTTAAAATCAACACACAAACAGCAGAACACAGGCTATGGTTGCTGTCCACATTAACAACTTCTTGTTGAAGACAGAATTAGTAGAAGGCATTTTCCCACTGACAAGAGGTAAAAAAATCACTGTTGCATTGTCTCTGACACAGACTCTGAAACACCTCTGTGTACTTGTTCTGATCACTGTTATTTCAAGTGATTTATTTGAAGAATCTCTCTATTTACTCAAATACAGGTCCCCAGCAGAAAGCAAATAGATTATAAAAATAGAGTCAGTGAGTCCATTCTTATCCCAGCTTCGTCTTGCCCAATATATTAATTTTTCTATTTCCATTCCCGTTTATGGCTATATAATGATTATTTCCCATAGTTCTAATTAAATACATTTATAGCATAGATATTTTCTGAGATGTGACTTCTTCCAGGACAATAGTAGCAGGAAAAAGAAATTCATGTGACTATCAGGCTAAAAACATTTGAATCTCACAAGCGTTTATTTAGCAGTGGGCACTGGTGTCAGTGTTTCATGTCATTGTTATGCTAGTACTTTGATCAGAAAATTGTCTTACAGGAGGCTGCCATTATCAATATCATATGATTTGGCAAGTTTTAAAGGTGACCTTTGGAATGTGAAGGTTGATTTCTGAAAGACCATTTTAGGAAATGGAAGCTTTTCCTGGAGACTGCCTAGCCCTGTTTATTGTACTCCCATCTCCCTCAGAGGATTTTCGTGTGACACTTCTCAGCTATTCAATACTCTTCATCCTGTATAAACTTGAAATTATAAAGTGGAAAAAAATATATTGGGTTTATTTTGTAGTATTGGGGGGGTTAGAATCTTTGTTGCTTTTTATGCTGTGTGATAGCTGATGTGACAAAGCACTTAATTTTTTCACAGCGCTGAGCAGTCTACAAACGAATGTCAGCTACATAAAAAGGTGCAGTAATTAGGTAAATCCTAAAATTCTGCTGGGTTTTGAAATAATATTTTCTGCAAGAGCTTGTAGTAGAAGGCAAACTAACCCACAGGTGACTGTCCCGACCACAGCTGTAATAGCAAGGCTGTTTCTGCCATACAAGCAACCTTCTAGTCATTGCATTAAGTCTCTTCTCCATATGTTTTGGATAAAACAGTGCCATTTCAAAGCTGCAATTTAGAAAGGTAAACATATGCATTAAAAGAGTGCAAAAAGTCTTCTGTAATTAGATGCTTTTTTATATTAAAGTTATTCAACATTTTTGCAAAGAAGCAAGGACGTGAATACAAAGAAGATGATTGCTTCTGTTTATCCAACAAGTCCAATGTTCACACTAAACACTTTACTTTGAGAAACAAGTCATGAAATAAGGACAAGAGAGAACACACTCATGACTCTGGTTAGGTTAAAAACACAAGTATATTTTCACTCTCTTTTTTTATCAGTTTACCAGTGTTTCTTTGGCGTGATTCTTACCTGTAACGCAGTTAATTAAAAAGGACCTGATTCACCACTTCTTCCTCTCCTTCAGACAGTGATATCTGAGAAAAGCCCCATTAAGATGGAGGAACAACACAGAGTGAAAATACCTACTAGAGATGCCAGGCAGCATTAACAAGAGCTCAAGGAGAGATTCAGAAATTAATGACATTTGAGTAATTAGAAAGGTCTATTTATTGCAATTTTTTTCATCTAGCAGTTCCTCCGGAGCTGTGGATAATATTTTTCCCTTCCAGCTAATAGCATTTAGGGTGGAAAACTTTAATTTTTCCTGAATTCCAGTGGACTGAGACTGAATCCAGAGAAATTAGTCTAACAAACTCCAGTGCAGAGAACAAGTTCAACATTATAATGTATTGAAATGCTGATTTAGGTACCGTATCAGTAGATTATACTGTCATCTAGTGGCAACTACTTAACTTGCATTCCAAAATACTGTAAACCACTCTACAGACTGCAGATACCTACCAAGGAATTTTCTCTTGATCAGCTTTCTCAAAAAACTAAATGATCAAGGACACTTTTGAGGGCTATCATTGGAAATAAAAAGCCCCTAAAAACTATCTCAGAAGATGCATAGCCCACCTAAAGTTATTCAATTTCCTGAATAGTGAAAAGTAAAAACCATGAGCTGAAAGTTAGAGAAAAAACAGAGCCCTCTATCATGATGCAAAGGAAAACATACAAGCCCCTAACACATCACATTAGGACTAGCTGGTGATATTTTACTCTTTTTTATAGGAATGCTTTTCACTTGGATGTCACGGACATAAGAATGCATAAAGTCAAATACTAACTTGGAAATAGATTTAGCAATAAAGTCAAAGGAATTTCCAGATGTTCAGGAAACAGAAGTAAATGGAAGGAAAAGGAAAAATTCATCACTATATGAATATGAGCAGTGGTTTAAGCACGATTAAAAACCCACAGGCTTGTTTAAGAGCCACAATTCTAATGTCCACCCCATTCTAACATAAAACTACCTATAAAATAGTTGATTAAAGTCTATTGACAGAGCCAGACAAAAAGAGCACAGCGGCATTAAACAGTTTTTCAGGCAAAAGTACTGACCAGTCTGCTCAGACCAGCAACAGATTTAAACATCAAAGCAGAGAATACTTTCCCTTCTCACACCCACAAAAAAAAAAAAAACAAAAACAAACAAACAAACAAACAAACAAACAAACAAAAACACAAAAAAAAACCCACCAAACAAGACACACCATATAAATCCATTCTATATTGGATTTAGGATCATTGTAAGAAACTAATGAATTCTTTTAGAATAGGTGGAAAAAATCAGTAGTTCTCAATTTTCTTATGCGACCAACCAAAGTATATACTCTAGAGTACTCTGCTATCTTATATTTTTCTGAAGGATAATATAGATATGAAAGAGATCTGGAAAAAAAAGTCCAAGGAGACAAAGACAGAAAACAGCAAAGAAAGATCAGATTTAGCCTGAGCAAACACTGAAGTATGGGCCCAAGGGAAAAATGCACAAGATCTTTAGGGCCAGATGATGACTGAAAGCGAGGGGTATGGACACAGATACTGTGTATTGCTCTTTAGTTCATTCTGGAGTCCAGACAGAGGGCAAGACTTGGGGAAAGGGCCAAGGCACAGTCCTTGGTCTGAGACCTTGTCCGGCAACACAGATCCCCTGCATGCCTCTCCCATGGATATAGCTCCACCTGCCAGGGAAACAGGTGTTTGTACATTCATATTTGCACCCGAGAAGCATCTCTTCCTATCCTTACAATACCACGTATTTAACCAGCCCTTTTGAAGAAGGGTCATGACCCTTAGTCAGGTTCTGCCTGCAGCACTGTGCCAGTGTCACCGTAGCTCACATATAGTCTCTGCGTAAGAGAAAGTAGACATGAAAAGTAATTTCTAGCCTGCACCAAGAGGGCAGTTTTTCAGATATGTTGCTGTTATTGGTCATTTTTGTTGATTTTGTTATTGTTGTTGTTTTTAAGGTTAAGATGGTTACAATGTTTTCCCAAACTATTTTATATTCCATTTCTTGCACTTCCTGCTATTCTGTTTGCTTTTGCAGATTGTTGTGGGAGACATACTAATGTTTGCTGGACTAGACCTTTGGGTTGGACTTGTGCCGATGTCCTGGTTGTGAAAACCTGAGTACTCCATTATCTATTATCCATGTCCCAAGCCATTCAGTTCTCCCGTGAATTCTCTTTTTATGGTTGTAACAAGTAAATTTTCTGGCTTTCACAACTCATGAGGAAAAGCAGTGTTCCATAATTTATTTATACTTATATTTTTGTAATTTGCACAAATGAAATGATCTACAGGAAGGGATTCTCAGTAGTATAAATACGTGTTATCACAAAGAACACATTTGTAACAGCATTAAAGAAACTTCAAAACTAAAAAGCTTTTTGATTGCAGCAGGCCATTTAATATGCATACCCCTCACTGAAATTAAGCTACATTAGCTAATCAGTGAAGAAATAAGAGAAGCAATATCTTGGTGTGAATTAACAATGCTGGCTCTGCAAGACAGTTAATTGAGATCTGAAACATAGGGAATTACAAACAAGAGACCAAAATATTCAGAATTAGAACACATTCTGAAGTTTGACAGCACTTCTAGTTAACGAAAAAAATTCTTATTTTTGAGGTAGAAAGGCTTGAACAAAAAATCAAACACCAAAGGATGACAACTCTTTCATCTAACTGTGGCTGTAGCTCAGGTTTATAGAGAAGTGCAAGGGCAAAAGGAGGTTCAATTCTTTTATCCTGTGTTTCTAGTCCTTTATGGTCATATTGTTACTGCTAACAGTACTCACTGCCACAAGAGCAAGCAGTCTTGAACAAGAAACTCCTGTGCTGGGTACTGCACAGGAAGACACAGGCATTCCTTAGATACCATTCAGGAGACAACAGACCATAGATAGAGACAGACCATGGATTGCAAGGACCTAAGTGGCAGGCAGGAGGGACCAGTCCCAGAGCATGAGCAGCCCAGCATCCCTCTGCGTTTTGAGAACAGCACTTAATCAAGGACCCTAACACCCTCCAGAATAGGATAATTGAATGGATTGCCTCCACTTCACAGATGGCAAGACAAACTCAGCAAAAATACTCCCCAAATAAGCACAAGTTTTTTACATAGAAGTGATGATAATGATTACTCTACTATATTGTACCACACTGCATTGGCCCATGTCAAGGAAGCCTGTGGTACCCACAAAGGTGCTTCAGCTGTCCAGATATGATGGTCAGAAACCAAAAGCCCTTCAGCATAAGCATGCATTTATGCACATAAACATCTCTCCCACTTACTGCTCTCTGCCCAGCCCATGACAGAGCAGAGGCCAGGCTTGAGCCTGTCCATTCTCAGTCCGGTGATTTAACTAGTCAAGATGGTAGCTCTGCAACATATACCCTTCTGCTATAAGCTTATCACTTAAAACAAACTACTAGATAATGTCAGGTTTATCTGCTGTAACAACACAGGAATTATATTCTTATGGACCAATCTAATGGTCATTTTGTACACTCTTATAATCCTGTATTGATTATACATTGTACTTTTTTGTTAATTTTTATAGCATTAACACTCAATTGCCAGGGCAATGGGGAAGGCTGCAGACAGAATAATACAGATAAAGCGAGAACATGGATAAACATGCTGCAAATTAAGTTATGAGAACCAGAATAAATATATTTAACTTAGAAAAAAATTATCTGATGAATGAGGCAATAAATATAATGAAAATGAGGGGACAGGAGAAACTGGTTATTTCACAACTCAAATAATCCTCACACAGCTAATCAAAAGTTGATTGCCCATGTTTACACCTCCAGTACAATCCACTATCACTCCTCTGATCAAAAATTGCAGCCTCTAGCTTGCTCAGGCTTAGGACTCTAGCAACTAGGGGCAAAAATTGAAATCTGATCTGTCTTGATGAGGGAGATCCAGTCTCTCAGGGATGCAGCATAATCTGTAATTAGTGCAGGTAAAAGTCATGGCTGGTACCTAATGCTTCACAGGACATGGATTTCTAGCAGACCACAGACCTCTGGAGGTAGAAACTAATGGAAAGTAGCTCCCAGGTTTCACTGGCATGCTGCACTTTCTTCAAAGCATCCTCAATTATTGTTGGACTGAGACAAATTCCAGCCTGGCTAAGCAGCCGTTTTGGGGCACTTCGACAAAATCAAGCTGTGCTTTATTCTCTCAGATCTTGTTAAGGACAAAAAAACCCAAAAAAACAAAACAAAACAAAACAACAAAAAAAAAACCAAAAAAAACCCAAACAAAAAAAAACCAAACTCCCAACCAAAAAAACAAACAAACAAACAAAACCTTTACTTTCCCTGCCACAGCAAACAAGAAACTTTGCTCCATCTTTTCATAATTCCTCTATCCCACTACTGTAGTCACAGGTAGGTTTGTGTGCTTTGAGTGTTGTTCTAACAAAGAAGTTAAGGCAATAAAATCAGAAAATCCATGGAGATTTCATGACATTTTGAAAGCCGCTCTGAAAACCTACCATTCTAAAGAGATATTATCTCCCATCAAAGCCCTGAGACCCAAGACCAGCCCCAGAAAACAAGGCCAATGAAGAAATTACTTAAGAACATAGTATTTTCAATACTGACTAAGGACAAGAAAAAGTGCCATGAGAAAAGTGAGTCTGGAAGATTTTAGAGTTTGAGGCTTCTGCTGCAACACAAAAACTTAATTCAAGAGCTCCTTAAAAAAAAATATTACTTCAGGAGGTTTCAGGCATTCCTGAAGAATCAGATTTATTTGTTTATTTGCACTGCCACAAAGAGCTTCAGAGAAAAACTGGAAATGTAACTGGTGCTGGATATAATCTTTAAGAATTTACAATCAAAATGGATGATACAATTGAATTCCAGCTTTCCAGATGAGAAACCAAAGCCTCAGATTACACTGAAATTCAGAGTTTGAAATTCAATTTACATTCCTGAACCTGATTTGATAACTTAACTACAAACATCTCTGCCTTTTAATTGTACAAATTTACTTTATAATTTGCCTCATTTACAAATGTTATTAAAATTGACAACAGAATGTTAAAGTTGACAGAGTTTAAAGAATTGATAGGAGAACAAACAATGCAATCTTGTGTCCAGCACAGATTTCTACAGCCTAACTTTTGCTGAAGTTCACCAGCACAGGAGTTCCCCTTGACCAGGTACCAGTGATGGCCTACAGACAGCCAAGGGGGACTAAATATCATTCAGCTGTCTGAGGCTGGTGTGAAACTAATTTGACCACAACTGTGTGCTGGTATATCAAGACTGGTCTTCATTTCGACAACCTCTCTTACAAGAATGAATGATGTTGAACAGCAATATCTTGGTTGTGAGAAGATCAGCAATGGCAGAGGAGAAGCAGAGCCACAGGCAACATCACCAGCCATACTCCACTCACTCTGTCACTTCCCAGGGGCTGTGGCAGGAGAAGCTCCAAAAACTTGGCATCTAGTAATGCAGGCAGCTCCTCTGGGCATTCCTCACCCAGGGGATGGGGAGACAGCACTCCAGACTGTCTTACAAATGCAGTTTCTGTATTTCAAGATAAGGAACCGTGGGTGAGTGCTCCCATCACTACAATCCCAAAGACTTAGTCATGAGAGAGACGCAGAGATGCAGATGTGTCCCAGGGTGGTTTCAATACTCATCATTCAGAGGAGCGTAGGTTCAGGTGTCCATGGATCACCTGTACACACATAGTGCTACTTGAGGTGCCTGCATGCCTGCCATAGGACTTGAGAGATGATTGCCAGGCTTTTGCATACATTTCTGTTATCCACTGAAATGTTTCTAAAGAGTATTCAATGCTTGGGGGTAGGCAACTGAGCTCAGCCCAACTAGGCCTTCCCTTGAGTCAGCAGAACTTCACAATCAGTATTGGGCACCATAAGATTGGGCATAGGATCTGAGGTCTACACACTGTCTAAATACAGGAAATCTCCATTAAATGCTCCTTAAGAACCTATATTCTTACACAGAGCAAGATCTTGTTGGCTTCCACACCTCACATTGAAAGTGCAGTGTAGATGTTCTGCATTGCTGATGGACTCTCACCTTCTGTATGTAATGGCACTCTGCTAATGAAAGAAAATGGAATTGTGCTTCCTATTTAGGAATCACACACTGCAATGGCCATGAAACTTCATTTTTTCCCTACTCTGACTGCAGTACGTTTCCTGTTGTTCTAATAAATTATATATCTTTAAAGTGCGTGCTTGGAGTAGATTTAGATCCTAATGGTTAGTGCTCAGCAGATGATTTTCCCTAGATCCCCCAGAAAGACACGAAGTGACATCCTCATGGAAGTTTTGTACTAATAAATTTCAAAACTTTAGCTAAGTATATGTAAAGATTGGATCTCAGCAGTTTCTTACTAACTGGAGAATGATCCTGACTGTGAAAGATGTGAGCTTTCCTTGGGCTGCATTTGCTGTTCAGTATGCTCACAGGGATTTGTTCTTGCTTTAGAGCTGACAGCTTGATCTGGTCTCTCTGAGGCATGAAGAAGATTTGAGCCAGGCCTTTCTAGTCAAATAACACAGTCCATAGCTACATATCTTTTAATAGTCCAAAAATCACATCTCCTGCAGAATTGATCATATGATCTATTTTAGGCAGTCTGTGAGGAGCAGAGAGTTGGACTCAATGATCTTTATGGGTCCCTTTGAACTTGAGATATTTTATGATTTTAATTACAAATAAAGCATCTGATACATTAAGCATATTTCCTTGATTATGAACCAACTCTTATTTCTACCTATGTCTTTGTTCTTCAGAAGTTGCCCCAAACAGCTTGGACAAAGAGGAGGTGGTGTGCAGGGACCATTTACTTTGAATATTTGATATTTGTAATTTACATTGAGTGATCCCTACCTTAGATCAATACTCAGACATTTGTCCTCCTTGACTAGATGACAAAACTTAATGAGAGAAAAAAGATACAAATAGATAACGAACAATAACTATATAACAGTAGCTATTTACATTGATAGTGCATTACATGCTACTTAGCCCCAGACCCAGACATTAACAAATCCAATGTAATTGACAAGCCACAGTTTAAGAGGCCACAGAGATTGTCAATGCAAGATGAGTACAACCAATTTTTTTCCAAGTCCTTACATGCAGCATCCAGGCAGTTCTAGCTTATACTTCTGAGTGTCTCTAAAAAAAATGGGTTATTTGTATACACAATTGAGTGTTTTATAAGCCACAGGGACACAAAAGTGTCACAGTCACATTTGTCCTACCTCCTTTCCTTTCACGTAAAAATTATACTCATTCTGCAGAAACTTTACTAAAGATTTACCTTTTTGAATAAGGGTCAAAAATCATAAAATTAAGAACTTAGGACCACAGAAATAAAATTAATAAGCTAGTGTGCCTGGGGGAGCTTAAAAGAAACCATCATAAAATAACAACAGCAATGCTCACATATAAGAAAAGAGGCAGGTGTGTGCACAAGTTTGTGTTTATTTATATTTACAGTTTCTCTTCCAAAGGTATATTACATAATATAAAGTCAGTAAAACATGCATGAAAATTATTTCTAGGAGACACAATAAAGACCATACAGAATATACTAATATTAATAGCTGTCAGTAACAATTTTGTGTATCAAGTACACTCCTTCACACATCATGCGCATCTGATGGCAACTTCTTGCTGGACTGAACACCTACAGCATGATGGGCTTTGAGGGAGATACTTGCTGGTACAGAGGCATCACACAAAGTGACCATCACACTCCTTTGGAGCTAGTTAAAAACCTCTTACAGGGAAACTTATTAGGACCTCTGTTATGCATAATATAAACTCACAGACACTTTCAGGGTCCTGATCCAGAGTCCACTGAAACAGTGAAAATCTCCTTTTCTTTTAATCAGTATGGCATTGCCTCTCTCTTTTTTTTTTTGCTAAATTGACACCTTAATTGAAGTCCACCTCCGGCTTCCAGTTGTATGATGGCAAATCCCAGTGTCACAAAACTTGTTCATGACTTCCAGAAATTGATTTTCTAGCTAAAAATTACAAGACCTTCAAATAGTCACAGCATGGGGTGTTCGCCTTCTGTTCTTCAGTGCCTGTAGATCCAAATGAACTTACACCCCATTTTTAAGTTGTTCCTGCATTCCTCAGACTTAAAAATTCATTCTGCTTTTGTTAATGAAAACTGAGTCTCTTGCTCCAAGGATCTAAGACTTTAAAACAGACATATCTAACGAAAGCACAAGGGTTAGTTTGTGTTGACTTGCGGTTAACTTGTGTTAACTATGCCAAATAAGGCTGAGCCATACATCTGTGGGAAATAGTATCACTGAACATTAAATTTAGCATAGACTGATCTTCTGAGTGAGAATGTTTGCCTAGTCAAATCAACTCTTACAGACTATTTTAGAAAAAAATTTAAAAAGGAAGAAGAAATGTGAAATATGTCAAAACAATTCTCAGTATTTTGTTCAGAAACATAGACACCTTGTATCCTCATTTTCCAAATAAGATGCAGGTATTTTCTATTTGGAAAGACAATTCTTCCTTAAAAATTGAACTGAGCTTCCGTAAGGAGATGTTATAAAGGGTTAAATTAAATTCTGACAATTAAATACAAGGAATTGCCTCAAGCCAGCTGTTTTGGATATTGTTTTTTTAAAACCAAAACCTTCAAATCCATTGTAACTAGCTTTGAGGAAATCCATAGCTTCTTAGCTGTGAGAAGATGGCATAGTAGCTTGAGATGATTAGGAAGGACTGGACTCCCCAAATTTGATTGCTGGTTTTGACAATATTTCCTCAATGAGTTTAAGTACATCACTCAACGATCTGTGCTTCAGCTTCCTTGTCTCTCTACTTGGATTTTACTTGGATTCTATCGGAATCACCTCATGTCAAGAATATTCATTTACCAGTACAGATTGTCATTTACTTATCAGTTTATCTGTGACAAGGCTGTCCTGTAATGTCATTGTCATCTTGTTAACTGGGAAAGTAGAGCTTTACATGTATTTTTATCCTGCTATAGATTATAGGAGTTTTGTTGGTGTGGTTATTTCCAATCTTGTAAATAATCTAATGATTTTTCCAGTGTGTTTGCAGGCAATCTTAAACTGTTCCAGCTCCCATTTGCCCCTTGGTGTTTCCTTCAAAAATAATTGTATTGAACTGTGAAATATAATAGAGAGAAAGCTTGCTGTGTGCAAGGGGCTGTAAGCGATTCCTTCCCTGATGGGGGAGCTTTCTGGCGTGACTCACTTCAAGCTCATGCTTTTTGATCTCCTCACTGGGAAACCAAATGAATTTCCACAACTGAGCCTCAACCACCAGTAAAATACCACCACTCTGGCACAGGCCACTGCCAGTAAGGTGAAGGAGCTCACACAGAAACATGTACTTGTGCCTAATCTGTGCTCTAGGACATCTCAGAAATTTTGCAATATCAATTACTGGTACAATGCCATCAGAGTGGCCGAGTCCAAATCATCTTAAGGCAACAACCCCAGGCAGGCACTGGGCTGCCCAGGAGGGCACCTGACTGCCCCAGCCAAACCCCACATCCAGCCCTTTGCTGAGGCTCCAGCTCCCGTACTGCTACTGGAGCATCTTGCAGGCACCAACGAATTTATCCGGGATGATAAGGGAGAATGGCACTGCTTCCATCTCGAGGATAGGATGCCAACACTAGTAGAGCCAAATCGAATGCTCAAGCTTGCAGCAGTTGCCTGTGGGAGAGGCGGGCAGAGGGCCACCTGAGCACTTTTGTCAGAAATCTGTCTTCTGAAAATGAAGAACCTCCATACGCATCCTACAGCCTCTCTAGAGTACAAATTATCACAGCAATACTTCACAAGCATGAAAGGATAAATCTTCAGCTGATGTGAGTTATGCTATGTCAACGAGTCCCAAGGGAGGGTATGACCACACGCACAAGCACTCACACTTAACCGAGAAACCAAGGGGAAACTCAGGTCACCTGCAGGTGACTCTGTGGAAAGCAGAGTAGCTACTAGAGATGGGGTTTTAATAGTCGATTTCATAGCGCAAGGACCATCTGTTTCACAGTTTTCCAGTTTGTGACAGCGAGCAACAAATGGAAAAAACTTATTCCACGTGGAAGTACATATGTATTTTGGCGGATGTTATTTGTGAAACACTTTAAATTAAGTTATAAGTTTGGCTTCTTTCAGCAATCATACCTCACAAATTCTTAACAGGACTCCAATATAGGCTTAGCTGCTTTGCTGAACAGAAGTGGATTTCATCCTCCATCCAAAGAAAAGTAAATGCTTAAATTGGCAAAGCAAATTTCTTGAACTCTTCCTGGAACAGAGGTCAGAAGCAGCATGAACTTCCTTTTCAGCCTTAATCCATATTTCAATTTTAATCATTTTCTACTAGGACTAGATTCAGATTTTTCTGTTCCTTGTTGAAACGGTTACAGAATGTCTTGTATCATCTCATCCTTTTACAGAAATAAGAAGTGTGCTTACCTCCAAAAAAGATGTGTTTACAATGAAAACTCATAAATTTGACTAGATGTTACTACATTTGTAAGTATCTCTTTCAGTGCCGGAACCACGTTTATGGAAGAGGGAATCTGCCTGGATTTCCAAACTACTAATGCATATTTTTAAGAGAGCATTGTGTTTTTGGTAAAGGCTTTGTTTTATAAGGCGATATACCTTCTGCAATGGTCATATAAGCTTAGTTTTACATACACAAATTTGATTCCTGTTGAAATGTATGGCAAAATTGTGATTGGATTCTCTGCTAAATATTCAGGACCTGACTCCTTTCACTCCATCCCAGTTATGGACAACCTTTCCATCATATAATTATAGTGTGTTTATAACCTCCCCATGGGAGTTCTGAAGATACCACAGAAGACTGACAATTAGTTTACATGCTACAGCTTTTCTTGGAACTCTGTAGCTGTACATTGGCTATTTGCAGGGTTCTTGTTTGTCATTGCTAGGTACCACCACATAGGACTTTATACTTGCTGGCTTCTGCCTGCTGTTAGAGTATCCAGGTGATTTCTAACATAAAAATATCTTGATATTACATAGAATAGAGGAAAACATTTTGATCAAAGTTTTTTATGGTACTTTCAACAAAACAAGTTAATTTGAAGAATGAAGTAGTCCCAATCTTCAGAAACTCTATTTCCTATGAAGGGACATCTCTCAGAAGCAAATCTTCCATCACTGTGATCTGTTCCAGGCAAAATCCCACAGAATTCAGGGGAAGCTCATCTTCATGGACTCTAAGATTTGCCCTCCACTGACTTCACGATGTGGATGATCAAACTATCAGAGACGTCTGAGGAAACACACATTAGCTGCAGCAGAATGGCAAAAACAAGACACATCGACACCCAGTCTATCACTGCTATGCTCTGCACAACCCAGCAGAGAAGACTCTTAAGCAAAAGGGATTTTTCTTTGGATCTTTTATTTGTCTCAGGCTGGCTTAGATAACATTTTCCCAGAACATATGCCTTTTTTTTTTTTTTTTTAATGGTCATTACCACAGCAGTACCTCTGCAAGAAAAAGATGTGGTAAGAAAAAAGACCCTTGAAAATTTGTTTTCTTCAGAAATTTGGTGTTCTCCAGAACTGAGGTTGATTTTTTTTATATTTTTTTTTTTTTTTAAATTGGCCTTGAGGAAGCACTGCTGCATGCATTTTGGCTGGTTAGAAAAACCAAGCATGAATGACTGCCAGGTATTTGAAATACTTGCCCATCTTTTTCATTACACCAAGATGAATACTGCTCTCTGCTATAAACACAGGGTCTGGTCACATTCCCATCAAAGCTAGGGGCAAATTTCCCATTGAGTTTAACAGTGGAACACAAGGTCTTTACAAAATAGACAGGGCACCTCTGTATTTCCTACTGAATAAGAAAAAGAAAAACCTGAGTACCAAAGTCTTTGATCAAAAAGAAAACAAACACATCTTATGGGATTTTTAATAACTTTTTCCTCAATAAAGAGAGTAAAGTTGGTCTGAAATTATTATACCTGTTTTAACAGAAGGCATATTTTCTTTCTAGCCAGGCATTATATCACTCCATCTATGAACACACAGATGTAATATAAAGTAATAAAGAGGAAATACAACATAAAGCAAGATTCAGACATATTAAATTGCTTAATGAAAACACAAGAGAAAAAGAGTGAGTAGAAAATATGGTTTCCTTTATAGAGAAAAATCCCCTTTCGAATGCTTAATCAATAATAGGGTTCATATTTCCTGACTTATTTTTTACATTTATTTTTTTAAAAAATTATTAAATATCTCTAATGAATATAGATTGTCATTTTTCTGCAGCCTGTCCTGGCAGCATCCTGCATGGATTGTTCTCTGCTTACTCTGTCTCCCTTACACCCCCAATTGTTCTAAGCAGTGCATTTCATATTTTTATTTCAGATAATTCTTGTCACTGACTTCTATCCAGTAAATGTAAATACATATTTACAAATGCACCTGAGGAAAAGGAAATCCTGTAGGATCATGCTGCGGGTAATTTGGAGATGAGTCAAATTAACACTTGTTAACACTTAACATTTTTATGGTCTTGCACTGTAGAACCATGGATTGAGGCTATAAGAGTATTGTAGTCAAACCACCAGTATTCCTCCTTCTGGATGGACTCGCCAGCCTCCCGGCAACCATCCTAGGAGAAGGACAACTCTAACTCCAAACCTGGGCAGATGGAGCTCGCTTAGCCCTGTAAGGCCATCCATCGAAGAGAAGGATACTCTAACTAAACCTACATCCTGAGGACTTCTCTGCCACTGTCCAAGCTTGCTAGGCCCTGGCAGATGAACCTTAGGACTAAAGGGTGGGGCCAGTTCTGCGCACGCTGCGCCTCACCTAAAAAATCTACTGTGCAGGCTCGAAGGATTCCTCTAAGGATTCCTGCTTCCATATTCTTTGACCCTAATCCACTGTGCACAGGCTATCTGGAATCTAGTGACCAGGGTGGTAACCTCTGGGGAAGAGGTGGTGGGCACAGAGGGGGAAAGGTGCAGGTAGGTCTCAGCCACATGAAGATGTCAGAAAGTTTGACCACTCCCAGACTGGTACATTTTTTCTCTATTTTTTTCTATGACCTGACATATGTAAGATCCCTACACATATGTGAGATCCCTACACATATGTGAGATCCTAACACGTCTGTGAGAGCTGGTGTTTTGGACAGAAGGCATCCAAAAAACGAGACCAGGGCCAGTAGACCCAACAGAAAACATAAGGAAGGTAGAGGTCCTTCTGGACCTGATGTCCAGCTGGGAGGCTTCCAGCATAGCATCTATGCTTAGGTTGTACTTACTCTTTGGCAACTGGTCCTACACTGAGTTTTTAAAAAAGAGCTTCTACAGGGTGTGTGATCTGCAAATCGCCAGATCTCCACTTTGCTCCACACCAAACCACCAGGATTGTAAGCCCAAAACTCTCCTTCCCTGGATGATACCCCATGAGTGTCTCTTGAGAGGCTACTAACAATTAGGGAATATCATCTGAGGCTCCTTTAACTGTACTTCATAAATGAGGGGTGGGAAAATAACAGTATACAAAGTGCAGTGTCTGGCTTGAGCCACACCAGTGGCTGAGCAGCAGGCAGGTCAGGAGGCTGGAGCCCCACGCGTACTACACATGCCAGGCAACACCAGCTGCAGGGTAGGAGCAGCTCCTGGAGATGCTTTGGATGGTTGTGCTGGGGTGAGGGAAGTCACAAAGAGGGGTCAGGCAGATAGAGAGCAACACAGCAGAGTGCATTGAAGTAATTTTACTTACATAGATTAGTTAAATTTGGCTAGTTTCTAAGAAGCATCACTACAGGCAGTGTGCACATGCCACCTGGAGCATCATCTCCTTCCATAATAAACCTCTAATGATGGTTTATAAACAGAAATGCGGTCAAGCTAGAAATAAGCTGTCACACAAAATGCTGACATCTCTAAATACCAAGAGTATCTGAGAGATATTTTTTCCTCATTAAAAGTATTGCATTTGTTTTTCTCAGAGGAAGTAGAAATCACAAGAAAAATCAACATTACCTAATCTTTCTCATTTTCATTTTTAATTCCCATGGCATGGGGCTGAGATAGCTCTGCTCCTTTGCACTGAGTGCCATGACAACCAACAGACCCATCAGGCCATTCTGCTAGTTACCTGGGGAAAAATGTACACACCAAATGCTCAAACTCTTTTGAAACCTATTAAATATAAATAACTAATATGGTTTGACCTAGATAGCTGAATGTGATGTACCATAACATTCCAATATTAAAAATACCATAAGTGTAAAAGCATTTATAAGCATTATGGAGACTAAATAAAGTTGCTACAATGAGTTCAATAAGGATATATTAATTTCTTGCCACTAGCTGTTATGCAAACACCACTTAGGAATAGGTGTTTTCAACTCAACTGTCAGTCTTGTGTTTCTCTTTCATCTTGCAGTTAATCAACATACACCAGAAATTCCACATGATACCAATGTCCAGTTTGTATCTCATCTGAAAAATCACAAAGAACTGTAAGACCAACCTCACACTCTTTAGCTAATGCAAGGCATTCATTTAATTAGCGTATCTTTATCACTGCCAAATTTAAATTAATGCATTTCTTGTTGAAACACAAAAAAAAAGGCTTAGCACTTGCACCCTTGACCAATGAAAGTTTTAAAGATGTTCTCTAATCAGTATTATCCCTTTCTTTGAAGCTTTCTACTCAAACATTTCTCCAGTCTTCTTCCTTCATATCACTGAATTTCCGAAGTTTGTATTTTGGATTTGATTTTATTTTCTTCCCTTAAATGTCTCCCTAAACACTTAATTGCTTTTTCGGTTTCCCAGATGACATCCAGGGACATTCAAATGTTAATGGCTTTGCTTCCAGCTACTGACCAGCCATATAAATCTGTTCACACACCACAACTCTCTTCTTGAAAATTGGGTTCACCTCTGTCCAAACTTCAATACAAAATCTGTTTGAAATCTGATTTAAACCAGCATGCCAAAAAAACCACAGTTGTCAATGCAAACCGACCACCTCTGTGACCCTAGTGTTTTGACACATTTGAATTTGTCAGGAAGTCCAAAACAAATTAATTTCATTTGCAGCTGGGACACAAATAAAATTATTTTGGGTGGAGGTTTCCCCATAAACTGATTCCATTAGACTCAGCTCTGCCTTTCATCTGGTACCACATCCATTCATCTTCTGCTCAGAAACAGGAAGAGGAGGTTGCTTCCTCTGCCATCCCTGATTCAGACCACATGAGCCCCAGCAAAGAGGTACAAGTTGGCTTGAGGCTAGAATTTGGCCCACAGGAGCTGGCAAAATCACTTTTACTCTGCTTGAGACCAAACTACTCTCACAGAAGTGCAGCAGAAAGGACTGCAGGAAAGCACAACGAAGCTATTTGTACATGTTGTCCTCTGTGGAATATTCTGCAATCTGTTAAGTTCTTATTCCTCTCCTTCATGACAGTCTAAGTGGGAGGGGGAAAAAAGGATAAACATTTAGTTAACATGTGAGGTCATCCCAATTATTAATTTTTGTGACTGTTTGTTTGTTTGTTTGTTTGTTTACAGCTGTTGTTGCAAGAGAATCCCTTTCACTAAAGTATCACCTGGTGGCAGTTTCCAGCAGAAAATGTATTAAGTGGAATTAACTATCAAGACTACCAGGCATGCAGAGCTGCGCTATAGAACGTATGTTATCTGGTCATCTCCTGCACATTACCCCATATTTGACCAGTTTATTTGCCCCTGTATGACCAGGATTAATTGCACTTGACTATTTATGAAATATAAGGACATTTCTATGCACAGGAACAGAAGTGTGAGAAGGGTGTTTTCAGCATGTGAGGAAGTCTGACTGAATGACGCACAAGCACCAGTAGCCAGAGCCCTCAGGGACCCAAACCAAACAGATCATTGCTCATAAAAGAATAAGCAGGTAAAGAGGATAGAAAGCATAAAAGTTTGACAAACTACAGGACTACGGTCTGACACTGCAGAGGATAATAAGCAAAAGCAAAGAAGGATAGTAAGTGATGTCAGTGGCAGAGAAATCAGCTGAATTACATGCACAGGCAGGGGTACATAGTTCTGGGAATTCTGTATTTTGGAACTAACAGCAAACTATTCTTGCTGAACCAGTGATTACCAGCTCTGGAATGGTGCTCCCTTTACAGGCAGGCAATATTGCTGAAAACCAATTTGGGGTTTCAGCTGAGGGTGTTGGCAAAAAACAATGGAAAATCTGACATGTGGGTAACATAGGCAGATCCTGATTCTGGCCATCAGCAATCTGCAGCCAAACTCCTGCCAGACCATAGAGCTCCAGCTCTGTGTGCAGCAGTAACTGTGGTATCTCTACAATAAATTCCCTCCCAGTTCTTCAGCACCCAGAAAAATACTTGCTTCTCCTCCTTGTGCACAGTGCGAAAGTTACAAACAGATGTTCCTTTAATTTATTTAGTATGCTGTCCCTTTTCTTACACTGTGGTTTCACTGGGTAGCCCTAAGCCCAGGTTGACTCTGCATTTCATAAAATCACAGAATCTTTAAAGTTGGAAAAGACCTCCAAGATCATCCAGTCCAATCTTTGACCAAACACCACTGTGTCAACTAAACCACAGCACTGAGTGCCACGTCCAGTCATTTCTTGAACACTTCTACAACTGGTGAGTCCACTTCCCTGCACAGCCCATTCCAATGCTTAACCACCCTTTTAGTGAAGAAATTCTTCCTGATGTCCAACCTGAAAATTCCCTCATGTAGCTTGAGGCTATTTCCTCTTGTCTTATTGCAGGTTGCAAGGGAGCAGAGACTAACACCCCAGCTACAGCCTCCTTTCAGGTGGTTGTACAGAGCGATAAGGTCTCCTCTGAGCCTCCTTTTCTCCAGGCTAAAGAACCCCAGCTTTCTCAGCTGCTACTCACAGAACTCTCTCAATTTATCAGCCATCAGAGCCAGTCTCCGAGCCCTGTTTTACACCTGCTCCTTTAGATCAGAAGACTATATGAGAACTGTGTGAAAATGCTAAAATGCAAAACACATCACCTTCTTTTGGACACACAAAACTGGACTTTTGACTGAAGTAATGCCAGGGAGAGGACACTTCATGGACTGCTTCAGTGAGCGAGAAGTCCCAAGCCCGGTTTGCGGAAGCACACAACAGGATAGACATGCCACCCAAGCCTCCCAAACCTTTCAGTCCCAGGTGGACACTGTAGGAATCCAATGCCCTGTTGTGTCCCGTTTGCATTTCAAGCACCAATCACATGTATCACCCTCCACATGTATGTGGACGTAGCCTACAGGAAAACGAGATATCAACAAAGATGGTCTTTTGCATCACAGCACACTAGTGCTAGAGCTTCTCTGTCATTTACCTTCAACAAAGTCTTCAGTCTATCAGTGAGAACCCTTGTTTGGGGTTCAAAAGAGGGGAAAAGGATGCTTGGTAGGGTATTTATGTATAATGTATGTGTGAGACAGAAAAGAGAGTAAATTTCTACTGAATATAAGGATAGAGACTTGAGCATCTGAATTTTCCTCTTTCTTCTATCACCTTCTGCCAGCCCAAAGCTGCTTTTAAACACATTATTTTCAGGCTTTTTTTTTTTTCCTTCATTTTAAGTGCACTATTCCTCTGTCATTCACTCTGTCACAAAAGTCTACAGATACCAATATCATTACATGGGCAGGGGTGTCAGCCTTGCAACAACTTCCAGAGACACAGACGTGGTTTATTAATTCACCACTTATCTTTGAATCTTTGACTGACTTTTCTACTTTGCTCTCTTACGTACCTTCCAGGGCCTCATCCTAAGACTGGACAGCACTGAAAGGCTACAATGCACATCTTGGTTTTACTTGAATCAAGTGGTCAGGAAAAAGTTTTCTGTTCATACAACTATAAAATCACCTTTGCTAAATACTACATTTATTTATACTGCATCTAGAAATAAAGAAACTTGCTCCCTGTTTTGTCAGATGGATATATGTAAAAATATTCCTGCTCAACAATTCAATAACTAAAACCACTGTGGCAATGAGTTTTGCCACATGGAAAATGGAAGAGTGCTAGTTTCCCAATGAGTCTCAGTTCCTTCTCCTAAATCTGGAAGAAGAAAACAAAAACGCTGAAGAACTATTTACAGTCTCATTTACAGTATTTTATTCTGTCTTATAGAACAATGAAGGTAGAAACAGGGACACACACAATTCTTTTACCTTCTTACATGATAAAACAGATGGGCTGGGAAGGCAAAAATCAAAGAAGATATGTTACTAGAGTTTCATATAGTATTTCACAAGCAACAGCATTTGACATTTAGAAGAACGGCCACACTTCTACCGCAAGTGTCTGTGTAAATGAAACCAGCTTATACCAGGAACCACTGACCAAGAACACCTGCTACTCCTAACAGCAACTGCCTGTCATATACGTTGTTTACTGATCTATTCCATAAACTGTATTGTTTATGTGAAACTCATTAAAAACACCAAGATCATTCTTCCATAGTCAGTAACACATAGACAACAAAAATGTCATTTTTAAAAACATGTTATATAAAACAGTGGTTTGCTTTTCCAGCTCTGTCTGCCGAAATCTGTGCTTCTTGTAAGGGTACAGGATCAGGCAGACTTGTCAGTACTGCACATCTGTGAGAATGAATATTGTCAACTTCTAAGCTGCCACCAGCAACAATAAAGGACAAAGAATGGCAACAACCCTTCCACATAAATACTAGTTCTATTCTTGATGAAATCAAGGACTTCTTTTTTCATGGTATCTTTGCAGACTACACTTCATATGCATTACATTACAGGAAAGAGTTACAATACACAAATATTATTACACTCCCTGTTATAGCTGTATTAGGAAATAGTGCAAAAGGAAAGGAAAATGCTTTTTTAGGAGACCACCGAGACAGCATTGAACATTGAGAGAATAAATAGTCCAGACTGAAGCAGCATTCAAAAATCTTTCCGCTGCACAATGATGTGTTTTATTTAGACATTACGAGTAAGGAATATTCTGCTCTAAGAGACATAGGTGCCATTTGTTACTGGGAGAAAAGGCTTTCATGAATGCTTGTATAAGACAGCTTTATGTGTCTCCGACATATAATTTACCTGATTTGCCATAAATACATTGCTGTTTCAACTACCTTGAAAACAGCAACAAAATCCAATGGCACGGTCAGTCAGTCATGAAAATACACGTGCTACTGCCTCACAAGTAGCTTAAGGCTGAAATTTCTGTTGGAAGAGAAAATAATTAAAGTACTACATTGGAATTGCTTGTTTTAACTCTGCCTAACCCATTAAAAATAACACAAAAATTCTCTTGTGATTTGGAAATCACTACACATTTTAAGCGAATGAAAAAGGTGATGAAACATTACAAGGAAAAATGGACGCCGGCATGTGTCTTCTTATATGATAGGAGAGTATTTATACTATGTCATTATCATTTAAGAGAGAAAAAGGTTTATTATCTGATGTATTCGTTCTGATAAGGAGAGAGATGATTCTTCCTTCAGTGAATAGATAACATAGATGCACACAGATTTTTCTTAACTTACAGCTACAAGTATACTTGCATGTCTTCTCCTAATAGCTGGTGATACAATTTATAAGCTTCACTTCAGAAACAGCAAATCTAATATTCCAAGTAAATGTTTGGGAATTTTGTAGTGCTGATGATGTAACGTATTACGACAAATGTGACCTAGAGGCACTGCTGCAGCAGTATGGGAGTATGTGCACAGCCTTCGGCATATGCAGGTGTCAAAGAGGAGGAGAAGCACAAAAATCCTTTCCCTTCCGCATGTTCACATCGTTCCCATTTCCTGAAAGACAGGATTAGGCACACGTCCGTTACACCAGCTCCTACAATGTCAGGAAACAAAAAGGGTCCTTTAGCTGTGGCAGCAATGGGAGATTCTTTACATTTGTCTAAGAGATTTGGAAGAGCTGCCTTACAACTGAGGTCAAAATTGCAAGACGGGTTAATATAAGTTTCCAGCTGTTAAGAAGTGAAGACTCATGAGAAATGGAGAAGAATTTTCTTATTCTCTTTCAAAATTAAATTCACCCGGGAGGCCTTCAGAGACTCTAGTGCTTCACTTCTTTAATATGGCTAGAAGTATTCCATCTTGTTTCTACAGGATGAAGAGGAACAGGAAAAGGTAACACACACAGATCCTTTGCATCTTGAGTTATTTAGAACAGATGAATTTGAAGTTTCCTTGTTCATCCTCAGAGGAATTGTCTAAGGAGTTCAATATTCACAGTTATGTATTTTTAAGCAAAACACTTAAAATTATACCAGCATACAAGCTGATGGGTGTTTTATGTCCTGTTCATATAAAAGCCCATTCAAGTAACTGTGTTTCAGCCTTAGGGGACAGAGATAGGGAGGTTTTAGTTGATGAACTCCACAGAGTTACCACTGAGGAATCCCTGCACACATCTCTAGCAATGTAATTTTCATGTTCTTTCTTCAGCGGACAGCAGCAGCAGCAGCAGAGAATATAAGAAAGCTTAATAGGCTTCTGCTTTCTACATCAGTATCTTGTCCACAGTAAGTCTTTGTACTTGACTATGAACCTACCAGTATGGGTTTTAACTACTTAGTTGTGGTTTTCTAGCTTTTCCCACTAGCTTTACCTTTCATGCCCCAAGAGGCTGCTTTGAAAGTCCTACCCTGTAAAACATCACCTAGAGTCGGAGAGTTTTCACTTGGTGCTTAATTTTTCCCTTTCTCCAGCCAGAACCTAGCTTCCCACTAGGCAAGGCTGATGAGTCCGTCATGCATATGTATTATCCTTAGCTGAATTGTGTCTTTGGCAATCAGACTGTGGTAAATAAAAGGTATGGCCTAAAGAGAATTCTGCTTTGGTTCTTATTTGCTTGTAAAAAGCAAAAAAGGAAAAGGATGATTCTTCTAACTTTATAAGAGACAGGTATCAAAAAAAAATACGTGTGGAAATTCTCTATCTACCAATCTGAAAACTTTTAAAAGAAAGACTGTTCTGCAACACACCCAAGTAATCCAATTATATAATTGACTTTATCATTTTATGTGTATTTCTTTCTTCCCATTGGCAAGCTAATCATTGCATTCTGCAGTTACATAAAGCAACCTCTTGGACAAATTTTGCTTGAGACTTTTACCAAAATATAGCTGTATTTTAATTAGTTCATGGTCCAACAGACAACAAAGTAAACAGGAAAAGCTCTGCTGGAGCTAGACTCTCTCTGGGCTTTGCAGCTGTTTCTGTATGTAAAATGATTAGTACATGTGTACATATTCACCCACAGAGGAGAACAAGTTCAGATTTAACTGTCAATATGCATATGTGTATACAAGAGTACCTAATTTGTTGTTAATAAAAAAAGCTAATAAACAAGGCTTTGTGAGTTTACTTTTCATTAGAAAAGCTCAATAAACACAAGTGCTGGCTTTCTCCTAATCTGCTCTCAGCAAATAACCTCAACATAACTTATTCTATCCACTGAAAATTTTCACTGTTTATCGGTTTAAAATTGATCACCCTTTTCTTGTTTACTGTTGCAATAACTGGTCTGCAGCTGAAAGAAAAGAGGTTTATTCTTATAAATAAAAGAAGCACAGTCATATTCATGTTAGGAAATTTCCCTCATACTGCAGAGTTGTAAAAATGGAGAAGGAAACTGTTGGAGGGAGGGGATTACCACTCTGCAAATTTCTATTAAATGGATGAAACAATTCCATGGAGCATGGATACCCAGTTCTGGGAGATTCTGTCTGCTTTTATTCCACTTATATTTTACTGAATAAAACTGTCCTCTACTACAAGTGCACCTCTGACTGTATCCTGCTGGCTGCAACATTAAGTTTTGCTGAAGTCATTGATAGTACAAGGTGTTCATCATCTCACGTAGACTCTGATCCAAAATATATTGAGGTAACTGACGCATTCCTCTTGGCAGAGTACATTTCACATCAGTCATCTGGGCAGGCCCTTTGTCCACCAGGTGTTCTGCAATACTCTACACCATTTGCACACTTGGCTGTTCAGAAATCCTGGCGTTGACACGTGGCTAGGAAATTCCCCTATACCCAAGGTGTACACAACTGCATGCTGCTGGCTAAGGCCATGAATCCTTAAAACAAATGATGACTCTTCTAGCAATATCAAGTGGAGCAGGAATGGATCCTTCAATCAGTATACCATGGCCCATAAAACCAACAGTGTCTTTAAGCTGCTAAGGTTGAAAACTTCAGAGGGGAATAAAAGGTATGTGTTATATGTGCTGGCACAGACACAAAAAATTTACCCCTCCACCAGGTGTCCATTTCCAAAAATTCCTCTTCTACTCTTTGTGGACTTCTCTAAATATCTGGCTTACCTAAATTCATTGCTTATAAAATAGCAGTAAATTAAAGAATCGCATTAGAAAGGGCAGTCTCATACTGTTAAGCATTAGTGCTAATTTTACAGGAGTCCAGCAGGGATCATATGAGGGACAGTGACTTCTGTTTTGATACTTTTTTCCCTTCATTCCTTCCCTTCTCCAGGGGCCACATAGCCACAGAGGGAAAAGTTAGGAGCTGGGATAGCTCCAAGGAGCCTGGCTCATCCTCTGTGCAGCCGTCCATGATGCAGAGTGGTCAAAAGCAATTGTACAACCAACTTGTCTCTAACGATGTCAGCCCAGAACCTCAGGGATAAACAATTCCACACAGGCATGTTGGTCTAGCAAAGCACCCTGACTCCTGCTCATCTGTGTAATCTTTTCCCCACAGTGAAATACAACAGGGCTGAGCTGAGCTTACTTCCTTATCCATTGGGAACTCCTGACTGTTGAATGTCTAATGTCACAATCCTAACACTGTGTGGAAAAGGGTTTTGATACTTAAAAAGTCTTCCCAAAGGTATTTGATTAAGTAGGTCAGCCTCTTGCCTAGACAACACAGTTCCTTCACTTTACTACAGAGCAGCTGTTCGGCTGCACTTTCTAGCAGTGCTTTACCATGTGAGCAATTTGCTTGCATTAAGGTAACAAATAAATACACGTGGCCTTTAACTGTTTACCTCTGGCCTTTCACATCATGTGTTCGGCCTTGCAAGTGCAAGCTGCTACCCAACCTCAACTCCCACTGAGTTCGGCTGAGCTGAGGATCTCTCTTAAAAGAGAGACACCGTGCAAATCATCCTTAGACCCTCTGTGTAACCCTCTTCCTTCTTTGTTGCCTGCATCCTCTGGCGTATCTGTTTTTTAAGTGATACCCCTGAGGGGAAGTGAAGGATTTCTGTTATATCTTGCCTCTGCCTGACTGCCACTTTACTGCATAACCTCTATTTTGCTGCATTCTCCAGCAGTCCATAAAATTTAATTAAAAAAGGAAGTTCCGCTTTACAGCCCAGGTTGTTGACACTGGTTTTAATTCCCTTTCCCAGATCTTAAGATTTAATCATCAAATTTTTACAGAAGATCTACCCCCACAGCACTTTATTCCCAAACACTGAGGCTTAAGTTTGCTTTGAAATATCAAGTGCATTTATTTTATATTTATTTTTATATTATCTTGGTGTAATACCTTTCCATTTTAATAATCACTTGGTTTAATTTTCTGCACTGTATATATTTTCTTTTGTTCCCATCACCCAAGTAGCTGTTTAATGGTTAGCTATAAATTTGCATTTGTTTGATCTCAGGTGTCTTTCTGCCTAAAGAATTAGTGGTGCTTTTGATAATATATACTCCAAAGCTATATTGTTTTGAACAACTCTTTTGACCTACTTGTTTCCAAAATGTTTGAGGTTTCTGTCAATGTGATTTCTCTTTATCATTTTTATTCTCTTTCCTTTACCAGAGGCTGATTTTCTTCTAACAACCCATTTCAAATCAGTAAAACTACCTTTATTTTTTAATTTTCTTAGGTTACTGAAGTCCCCAGATTCCAAAAACATTAATTTTACATTTTGTCAAATAGAAGGAAGTTCAGTAGATTCAAACAGAACCAGACTGAATAGTATTACCTATGTAATGTCCTTTTTCCTTTATTTTGAAAAATTCAACAACTGTGGATTAAATTCTTGTTCCTGTGACAGGTTGAAATGAAAATTATAGTAAGTCTTATCTCATTAGATATGAAATATAAAACTCCTTGACACTAAAAAACCCCAAAAACCTATTCAAATCTCATTATAGAAGCAACATACAGACACTCCTGATCCATCTAGTAGGCATTTTATTAAACAAAAACCTCAATCTTGCAATCCAATCTGAAGAGAAGAGCCCTTTCATTTCCACTGTAAGCCAGTGAATCTATTAGGTACTAGGCTTATAGAAGTGTTTTGGCCCTCAAAATACAGAGAGGAGCTTAGTAAGATCTTTAAAAATCTACAGAAAGTGAATTTCCACTGAAATAATTTCATTCAAGTTCATTTATGTGTTTACAACTCAGTCCATTATACTTTACATGAAACAAGGCAACAAAATTGAAACATAATTTTGGTTTACAAAAAAAAAAAAAAAAAATCCAAGAATTGAGATTTCTCTCCCATGGATGGAACAAGAAAAGGATTCTTTGAGGAACATTTGGGCCATTTGTTCTAAAGGACTTTTGAATTTGGGAGAAAATTATTCTTCTCTATGAACTCTGTCACATGTCCAGAGATGTGCTGTGTACTACATCACTGTTTCTTATTCCTAACAATAGTTACTGCATGTGCTCACAGAGAGGCAAAAGGCCTCATTTCACATCTGCATGTACAATCCTTGCACCACTAGAGAACCAAGGTTGTTATTCTTGCTAATTTCAGTTTTTTAAAAAGAGACTATTTTGTTGAAAGGTAGTATAGCTTAATACTCAATATAACACGCCTTAAGTAATTATACAGTATTACAAATACACCAAAAAGGCAATGTTCAGATTCAGGTTATTACAATGAATTTGGAGATTTGGTTTTCGGGTTATATCTCAAAGATGACTGCATTTGGCTTCAAGTGTAACAACATTTTCAAATTACTTTTCATAGAATATGAGAAAAATTTCCCTAAGTTTGAGCCAACACAGGAGCCAAACCAAACTCAGAATTGGTACTTGCAGTATGAATGAAGTGTTCCTTAGAATTAAAATATACTTGAGTGTTTGGTTATATATGGCACTATCCATTCTTACCAGAAAAAAACATCATTGTTATTTAATGATAAACTATTAAAAATGATTACTTAACAAATGCAGAAAGGTTTCTGCAAATACCACAATGACTTTTTCTTGGAAAGAACAAATGTTTAGGAAATAACTTCAAACTAAAATGGCAAACACAGACACAGCACAGGAACTCCTGAGATATCTCAAGCTAATTTTGTAAATCACTGTGTAATTTACAGAGCAAGTTTATGAAGTTACTAAATTAGCATTCCAGGATCTTACTGGAAATCTCCTTACCTCTAACATTACCCTCAGCATCAGAGCCTTTAACAAGAGGAAAACCAGCCTGCATACACAGGTGTGCTGGCAGCAGCCGTGCAGCTGAGCACTGCGCAAGTGCAGCAGCTCTTCACTAAATCACAGCCCGTATCTGTAATTGCTAATGTGTCAGAGGTGGCCAAGCTGGGCAAGGTCTGCTTTATTTTATAAGCTCCTGGCATCTACACTAAAACAAATAAAAAGAAACATTAAAATAAATAAAGAGAAAAGCAAACATCTTTATGGGTTAACGCCACTATGCTTCTACAATTATTTTGAACATTTATCATTTAATACTATGCGTTAAGGAGGGAAAAGGGCAGAAATTGTTGTCACAAACTGTCTTAGAGAGGAAACTGATTACAAATATTTGAGAAGAGTTCTTTCTTAAAAAGACAATTTTAACCATACAAATTATTGCAATTAGACATTCATTATCTCTCCCCACCACTAACGAACAAGCTAAAACTGCAATGGTTAAGACTATGAAGAATTGGCCACTCCACTCTCTTATGGATTTTTACTACCTCTTTATAATCAATTAAGAATGTTTTCTGATTTATGCTTTATTAAAAAAAAAAAGTTTAAACTGCTCGACAAATATTCCATTGTCCCTATACAGCTCACTGATGCCACTTGTTTGGAAAAATGAAAGGTAAGTTGAAAAATGCACCTTTTCCATTTTCATCTCTAATTGAATTCTCTCTTGACCCCCTTATTCCCCATGGCTGTATTTCAGGTTTTGATGATAAGAAAAAGAATTTTGTATTTGGATAATACAATTTTCTCACTTGCCTTCAGCGACCTTCAGCTCAATTTCCTCTCCCCAGAGACACTGTATATTATAGAATTGAATCAAATTCCTTATTCATAGGAAAAAAGTTCCAATTTAATCTGAATATTCAGCATTTTACACTGGTCAGGGTGATGGATGGCAAATTGAAATGCTTTTGGTTCAGGTAATCAAATGGTAGAATTCAGACTTGTATTGAAAAAAATAATGAAGTCTACTCAATATTCTCATAAGGTGCAAAAAATGCACATTACATGGTAGAACCAGGGTTTTTTCTTATTATCTAACCAATAACATCTCCACTGCAAAAAGTATAGTAAAACATTAAGAATTTATGTAGGTTAGAACATGTGGAAAGCAGTCACTTTTGGGGGAAAATGCAGGCATCTTCCTAGGATTGCTCAAATGAACAAGTACAAAATTGTGTGGAAAAAAACATATTCCCAGTGTGTACCTGCAGTGTACAATGGTGGCTTACTGAAGTATTTTAACATGTTTCTAAATGCTTTCAGAGAAAGAAACACAGCCCTTTTAATCACTTCAAGTTGTTTGATATACTAAACTACCGTAATGCTTCATTTCCATCTCCAAAAGTTTTGTCTTGTAATGTCACCAGTTCTCCCATTATTTCCAAAGGACTACCGATTTCATTTTGGAAAGTCATCTTGCTACTTTAGAAGTTCAACCCCAAAACATTTGATTTGAACAACTTCAGCTTGGCACCACCCTATCAATGCAACTTGCTTGGACATACGGATTTGGACAAGAAGTCTCCAGGAAAACAAGAGGGTAATGATGTTGCATAAATGCGGTTTGGTCTAAAAATTCCATTAATTCTTCCCTTCTAGAGGTGCATGGAATTACACTGTTTGGTTTTCAACTACTGTATTAGAGTTATTTCTTTTATTTTATCTGTCATATTTAAGCCACAAGGAATGCCTAACAGGAACCACTAGCATTTAATTAAAAATTTGATGCAGCAACCTGAATGTTAAGGCACTGTGTTAAACATGCAGCTGCCTCCACTGACTGTACCACAAGTTGTGGAAACGGGGAAGCCCCCTCCACGTTTCTCTCTCTCATTCCACCCATATGCACCTGGTGCACAGCTGCTGTCCAGGCCAGGAAAATGAAGGGATCTCCTGTTCAGAGTAACTTTCCCAAACCTGACAGACACAAGGTGGCCTTCACAACCCGGGAAGAACATTTTTTCATTGTTCTTCTTTCCTCCACATCACAAGCAGCTCACAGGGACAGCACTCAGACTCAAGCTTCCTCTGTGGAAACACAGGGCTCTGCATGATGCTGGGCATGGTCATGGGGTATTTACTTTCTCTAAACAACGTGTCGATGGAGTGTCCCGTAACAGCTTGTGCGGTTTCACAGCCACAGGGTAAAGATGGGATGTGAGGCACATGGAAAAAGCATGCCCAGAAACACTCTCAAGAAGAGGATAAGTGAGCAGGCTATCAAGGATAATGGCTACATTAAAAATACTTAAAATAAGAAGCTTTCAATATTGAACTGACTCTTTCAAGATAAGAAACATCGGCAGGAAATGGTGAATGCTGGCAAGAACAGTAACTTGTGATCCACAGCACAGTCATGGGAGAAGAGCTGAACCTAGGGAGACATACAAATATATTAATTTCAATCAAGCCACAAATTAAATAAATAAATAAAAATCACATTTTTCAACGTTCCCTGCAAGAGCAATTTAGGAACCAAACATTGCACGCAATGCTGTATGCTGTAAAGGTGGTTCTGCAATGGAAGCCACTAGGAGGTACACTGATGAACACAACAATGGAGTCCAACTACTGTTCCCAGATCCTTTACCTCCTCCGGACTTGTAGGAATAGAAGTTATTAAAATGCAGCATTTTATAGGTTAAAGCAAACCAATACCAAATAGATACATGAAGTCTGGGGTGTTTTACATAATCAAAAACACAAAATTGAACTTAAGATGCCATAGAACAGGATTTAAGCATGGGATTTTGAAGTAATTCAAGCAGAAGCTTGCCCTCTGTCATGAATAGGATAGGAAAAAAGTGCATAGTTCTGATTAACCTATTAGCTGCATTTCAAGGTCCAGAACACTAAGGACATTTGCTGCATGCACTTACTTCTGCTGACAGTTACTTGGAATTTCTTTTGTGAGCACCTATATGGGAATAGAAAAAGTGTAAGACACACGTGACAGTACAAAAGAAAATTAGAAAAATACTTTCATTTTGTTGAAAAGTTGCATTCCGATCTTGATCCTTCCAGAAGAGTTCTTAGTACAAGCTCTTGTAGAAGGGCTAAGTATGGAGTTAGGACAGTAAAGCTATGTGAGGAGGCGCTTAAAAGTCAGGAAATGGCAGCATTAAAATACTAATACAAGCTGGTTTCATGTTACCATGGGGACTATTCCCAAAGGCCGCATTAGCCTGTGGACACTAAGCCCCACAGGAGAACTTTTACAACCAAGGGATACCAACAGGTTCTTCTGGAGGGCGGTTCAGATCAGGAACCCAGCTCCAGCCCAGAGAAGTCTGCATTACCCAGATAAATTTAGCCCCTGTGAATACTCCTCATACATTTAAATTATAATCTTTAGCCACAATTATTTTCCCCAGGATCATATGGAACATTATGCAAGCTTTGTCTTCCTCGAGCTTGCACTTTTCTCATTTCCATAATAGTCCAATATTGGATCTATACCTTGGCAGTTGCTGGCTGCTGTCACATTCACTTGTCTTTCCAGCTGAGAATATTAAAAGCTAAACATTAATTACAGGGACTATTTCTCTAACCTTGTCTCTGGGACAGAGTATTTAGCTGGGAACAGTACAGTCTATCACAGCTGCAGTCTATTTGATAAGTGCTTCTTAAAAGCTAGACTAGTTGTCTGCTGAGAATCCTGTCTCACTGACAACTGGGGGAGCTGGGGGCTCTGAAAAGCAGTAACATGGCTCAAGGTAGCCATTTGTTAGTGCACCTCCAGTGCTTACCTCAGAGCAATGGACAAACGTTGTGACAATGCGCAAAATACTATGTCCCAGCATTTCAGGGCCGTTTGTTCTTCCTCTGTACACTCACCCCAGTGCGCATGGAGGGGAGCAGACGTTCCCATGTTAGCTGGCACAGCACATGTGAGCTGCTGATATGCTGTGCCTTGTTCACTGTGAACATATGCCTGCTTGGGTAGCAATTTAATAAAGCAGCTGAAGCTAATGCCATTTTTTGGCACCACATAAAAGAGTTTGTTGCAGGGTCACGTATATGCATATAAGGGGTCATGTACCAGCAAATTTTCAGGAAATAGTAGACATGCAGATTATTAGACTGAATTGCTGTCTGGCTCCAACATCTAAAATATGTAACTGACTCTTACCCTAAGTCTCAGCACTCTGATGCACGTAAATCAGAAAAACATGTAGGTTTTTTTGTGTCCTAAATGAAGTTTCTAGAGTAGGAAAATAATATCAAGTAGCACCAGATTCTATACAGAAATACTTTAACAAAAATAATGCTGAATTAGTGCTGCTACTGACAGAATATTTACATTAATAAACACTTTCCAAAATCCAAGATTGCTTCTAAAATCTTGATTTTAGAGAAATTAATCTGGGCCTCATGTATTTTTTCTAATTAGGATTTTTGAGCCATTAATTTTGTATTTCCAATACTTGCTTTGCAACTACAAGGGCTCTTTTTAACACACGCATTTAATGGAAGACAACATTATTTCATAATTGTGAGACTCTGAAGCTTTATAAGAAAAACACTAAATCATATTAAACTTGTGATCAAATTATTGGTGTTGGCAACCCTGCAGACATATGCCTAGAGCTGCACAGTGTTTTCCTCCTCTAACTACTGTAACTAAAAGGACTTTAATGAGAGCAAAAGAATGTGGCTCTGTCTGCCCAGAATCTTTTGGAATTTTCACTTTTCCCTAATGAAAATGAAAACAAATACTTTTCTTTTTTTTTTTTTTCTTTTTTTTTTTTTCCTGTTAGCTTTTATGGACATCTGAACTGACTTTTGTAATGAAGAAGGATTAAGCAACTCAGGGAAATTATAAATGTGGTTTGTATTAGTGCAGTAATTAGCTCATAAATTTAGAAATAGTTAATCTTTTAGTTTTTCTGAATGAAAATAGCAGTCAAATTGCAGATCAGATCTTGTAACTGGAGTAATGCAGTGGTGAATGAAACCCCCCAGAGCATAGATGTCTGATCCCATAGCATTATGAAAAATGGAAATCTTGCTACTGGCTTTGAAGAACAAGGGGTGAATTAAACCAAAGTTGTAAAATATTACTCAAGCAGCCAGATACTTAGCAGATAATAATAAAAAAAATGTGATTTATTAGGTGTGTGTTTCTCATTGTGTTGTAATCCAAAGATTAACTATATTATTTTTAGTTCAGTGAGCTAATTAGAGCAATGGCAGCTAGCATAATTCTATGGTTTACTGCAGTTCTCATCTAATGTATGTATGTATGTAGTCAGATATTCAAAGTCCATGCCCTAGAAATACACGTTATTACAGAAACAGTTGTGGGAACCAAGTGATAAAAATATACTTGTCCATTACATGATTTCCATTTCTTTAGAACTGCAAAAGCAGAAAAAGTGTACAGGCACTATCTTTTTCATGTTGTCCCTTGATAATCTGATGAAGTCCACTCTAATGAAACATAGAGAAAAGTAGATTCTATCCCAAAACAAGTTAAGGTCTCAGTTCTTCAGACTGGGTCCTAGCCAGGTGATACAAGAGCCAAGAACCTGAGCATGGTAGCAGACAAGTAGCTGGCAGACATTGCAGGATGCTCAATACAATAGCTCAGAGTCTCCTCTCCCCTTTAATGATTGCACCAGGACAAGGTTAGAAGAGAACTGGGCTCAGTAACACAACATGGAGAATGAATGGACTCCCATTCTCACACCCCATAAACATCCTCATGCACACCTTGTTAAACACCACCCCAGAGACTGCATTTCAAGCAGTTTTCCATAAACTCCATGTGACCTGAATACAATACTAGAGAAAACCATCGGATAAAATACAGCACTCAAAGTATGTGAACCTGGGATTAGAAGATCAGGGTGACTTAATGCGGAACTAGCCTTCACATCTGGACTACCCAGTGCAAGGCCCCTGTGGGAAAAAATCAATGCACTGATAGTAACTCAGTAAAATGTACAAGAACTGTTCATTGCTAGCCCTGCAGTGAAATGCAGTAGGAATTAATCTAAAAACACAATGGCAAACAACTGCTGAGCCAATTTTCTTCTCTGGCTTCTAGTGCACCTGCTCTTACAGCATCTACATTTTATACTCTCTTTTTTTTTTCTTGCAAAAATGTAAATATTGCCACATTAAACCAACTGCTTCTGTAAAGAGATAGCCAGTGACAAGGCGTTAAAATGTGTCTTCAAGTACAGAATGTTTAAATGTCTCCACTCATGACATAAGCTGGCAAGTTACAAAGCATCTTGTACCTCTGATTTGCTGTTAAGGAGTTGTACATCAGCAAGATAATAATCAGATCCTATATTACTGCAGTATTCCACCTCAAGATGGTAGGAGACAGAGAAAATTCAACCCTAAAGTCTCAATATCAGGCTCTTCTGAGAGCATTGCTGGCTGCCAAACATGTGCACTAAGTCAGCATTGCTGACATATTTTTGTCTGCATATGATGCTACTTCTGGAGGCCATATGACCTGTAGTTCACCATCCCAGCGCTATTTTTGATAAACTGCTGGAAGAAAGGATGGAGCAGCCTGGTTAGCTGGTATGGGAGCATAGATTAAGGGTTTCCCAGTTAGTACCATTTTCTTAGCCTTTCCTGTCAGTTTAAATGAGACAGCATAAGGCACCCAAAGTCCTCTCCATTCTCCCTCAAATTAGTACCAGGACCAGGAATTTTTGTTTGAATGACAGTATGCTAGACTTTCTCTTTCACTTAGTGAAAAGAAACATTTACACTCTCCTGAGTGAAGTCTCTCTGGCTGAATACCATAAGCAGGTTTACAAGAAACATCACCTTGGCAGCACAACCTCAATGAGTTCCTCTGGCCAAAATTTCAGTAACAGCAACTTAAATAAAAGTGACTGATTTGCTGGAGACATTCAGCACACTTGCTTCCAACTAAGTTAGCACATTGGGAAATCAGGACACAGTTATTTTAGTGCTAATATATAGGTTAGAATGGGATTCTAGATGCCTAAATTTGAAAGTTGTGAAATGTGTCAGTAGAAGCATTATAAAAGCAAAAGCCTGATCAAAAGGCAATATTCTACTTAAAGCAACAGTCTAAAGAGGTACTATAGTGGTCTTCCCTATACAACAGGCTGTCGTGGTTTAACCCTAGCCAGAAGCCAAGTCCCATGTAGGAACTCGCTCACACCCCCACCAGCAGGATCAGGGAGAGAACTGGAAGGGTAAAAGGGAGAAAATTCATGAGCTGAGACAAAGACAGCTTAACAGGGGAAGCAAAAGCCATGCACACAAGCAAAACAAAACAATGAATTAATTCACTGCTTTCATGGACAGGCAGGCATTCAGCCATCTCCAGGAGAGCAGGGCCCCATCATGCATAATGGTGGCTTGGGAAGATAAACACCACCACTCCAAACTGCCCTCCCTTCCTCCTTCTTCCCCGCACTGAATATACGGAGCATTATGTCATATGGTATGGAATATCTCTTTGGTCAGGGTGGGTCAGCTGTCCTGGCTCCCTATTTCCCATGCACACTCAACCTGCTCATCAGCGTGGCAGCATGGAAAGCAGAAAAGGCCTTGGCTCCGTGTAAGCCCTGGTCAGCAATAACAAAAACATCTCTGTATTATCAATCCTGTGTCCAGCACAAGTCCAAAATACAGCCCATATCAGTCACTGTGAAGAAAATGAACTCTACCCCAGACAAAACCAGCACAAAGGCATATGAAAAGCTCTAGAACAAGGACTCATAAGGATTCTGCTTTGAACTGCATTTTGATCTCAGGCATGTGTTCCACCTTAACCTGCCACTCTGTTGAGTGATGACAACTCTACATTTGAGACCAAATGAGACCACATCTAACACAGGCCTCTGAAAGCAAGTAAATATAGTACTCAAAACACAATTATTCTGTCTAATTTTAGACTTCTAAAATCTGTTGTGCATACCTCAGATACTAACCGAAATTCCTATGAAATAGTGGAGAGGAACAGGACTTTTCATTCATGTTACATCTGATCTGGGTTACATGTCTACCTCAAGACAACATTAATCAAGGCTTAGAAATGCTGCTTTACTCCCGCTAGGACAGAGGGAGTCGTGACACCTCTTTAATACCCATAAGTCTAAGTTGTACAGACCCAAGATTATCAAGGAAGAAGTCCAGCCCTCACTGCAAAATGCTGATTAGGAATGGAAATATTCCCTATGAACACCACTGCTCTCTGTCACTGTACCCAGTCCACAAGGCAAAGCGGGACTTTGATATTTAGCCAGAAGTGTATATTGGCAGTACTGAAATGAGATGTAGGCAACAGAGCCAAAAAGAGCTAGAAGCCAGTGTGGTTCTTTGCCTTCTCCATCACGGTTAGTACCTCCATGCACTGAAGGTATGGAGGGAGGTACTGTGCTACATGGATATAGTAGTGTACTAATTCCACTGCACTGCGTTGTTAGGCCCAAGCACTTCAGTTATTAATTGGCCCGAGTTATATCAATACACCACACTCTTGCACTTGTTAAACAAGTGCCTTACCTAAACTGTAGTCTGCATCTTTTACAACAATGTCAAGTGTGACCACATCACTAAACCTTCAGGTATCAGTTGGATATTGAACACTCAGTACTTTAATATTCAATGTTTATTCAGTGGATTTTTAAAGAAGCCCATCCTTAAACCAGATAGATACATTTCACATAAAATGTAAGACACTAGAACAGATTTTTGTTCCCTACATTGAAAGCAACATAGGAAAGGTACAGTTTCTGTACTCATCATGCCAGCAAGAACATGGAAATAGCAGTTGAAAAAGAATTTGAAGTTTCAGTTCTTGGTGGAAGATCTAACAAAGAGGTCCAATTTTGGTCAAGTTTGGGCTTCTCTGTCTCTACAAACACACATCCCTAGCACTAAATACACTGCTGAGTAGACCTAATTCATCCAGAGATGTTCAAAATATCTGTGTAAATTGCCAGTATTGATACAAACTGGTGAGGACGCCCAAAGTGCCTTCTGTTTAACAGAAGACATATAGAATTGATTCCTCTCTCATACCAATGATAATCATGACAAACACTAATAAAGTAAGAATTAGAATTGCTTTGAATATACACTAACATGCATGAGAGAACACTGTGGCTGTGTGTATCTCTCACAGGATTTTTTTTTCTTTTCTTTTTTCTTATTTCTCATGTTCCTCTGGGACATCTCATTGCCAGTTTCAACAAAGGGCATCATCTCTACGCAGATGATATCCAACTCTACAACCCTGTCAAGTCACTCTCTGATCCCCTTCTTGCCACCTGTCTTCAATATGTCAATCAACAGATGGCTACACCATCACTAAGGAATGCTTCAAAGGCATTCAAAATGTTTTAAAAGTACTCTTTGTTCCATGTCTGTTGCTCTGCTATCAGTCTTCTTAATTCAACCTTCAGTTCACAGCCAAAAATCCTGCGGCTATGCATAACAAAGTTTTCTTCTGCTTTAAAGCTAGTTTCATAATGTTTACAAATTTACCCCTACTTTGACTTCTGCTTCGTCTGTGTTATGTTGAATGTTTTACTCTAGCTTAAAGTTATACAGTTTTGTCCACTTTGGCTTTCAAGAAATGTACTTTCTAACTTCACCAATCAATGGGCAAGAAAGAGTACTGCCTTACTTAAAAAACCAGAGACTCCCTCAAGAACTTTCAACACTCTACAGGTTTTCTTGAATGCAGAATCTCAAATTTAAGACTCGTGAAAATACATTTCAGTGTGTAGAGCAGTAAATCAAAGCCCTCTTGTATACTTACAAGACTTACACTGTTTTACGCCAGATGATTCTGTTACTACAAAAATATACTTCTTATATTATCAAAACATAATTGTTCTGAATTGTTCCAGAATTCTCTCACAGCATCTCATCTTTTACTTCTCCTCAGCCCTTTATCTCCATGTCCTCTCTCCAAGCCTCCAGAACTGAGAAAGCAAGCCTATTCCTTCACGTACCTACCCTATTTTAATCTTGACTGCATTTTTAAGTGTCCCCTTCAAACCACAGTAACATGCAAAAGGTATCATCTTTGGTACGGCTTCAGTTCCACAGAAGTAACATTCCCAGGATTTGTGATAATAACCTTTTAGAAATCTAGAGTGTCTCTCATGGTAAAGGAAGTGGCAGAATAGTAAAATGGATACACATAAGCACATCAGCAAAACACTGGAGCAAAATCCTGTGTAGGAAGTAGGGATCTGATGTAAAAACACAGATGACTTGCTGAGGTAAAAAATACCAAGCTAAAAAACTACATGGGGCAAGGCTCAGTTATCTAAGATCCCACCGAAAAATGCACCGGGGTGCCCCTGCAGGCTGGCAGTCACAAATTTCCAGTATGTGTTCTCCAGTGCTAAAAAAGGGCTGCAAACAGATCGGCAGGGAATTATTCTTTTATTTATTACTGCCTCCACTTCCCCTTTCATGTGCTATCACTTGCAATCCCATTACACTACTGAAGAAAGGGCATTTAGTGATCCCCTTTTAACAGCATTTAACAGCTGGAACCAGCTCACATACTTTCACAGAATCACAGAATGGATAAGTTTGGAAGGAACCCCAGAGGGTCATCTGATCCAACCTCCCTTCTCAAGCGAGGTCATCCCAGAACACATTGCACAGAATTGCATCTAGACAGTTCTCCAGAGCGGGAGACCCCACAACCTCTCTGGACAATGTCTTCCAGCGTACAGTGACCTGCACAGCGACCTGCACAGCAAAGAAGTTCTTTCTCATATTCAGATGGTACTTGCTGTGCACCAGTTTCTGCCCATTGCCTCAGATCCTATTGCTTGGCAGCACCGGGAAGAGCCTGGCTCCATCCTCTTGACACTCTCCCTTCAGATACTTGTACCTACTACTGAGGTCCCCTCTCAGTCCTATCTTCTCAAGGCTGAACAGGCCCAGCTCCCTCAGCCTTTCCTTGTAAGAGTGATACTCCAGTCCCCTAATCACCTTTTTCACCCTCCACTGGACCCAGGAGCTCCATGTCTCTCTTGTACTGAGCAGTCCAGAACTGGACACAGCACTCCAGATGTGGCCTCACCAGGGCTGAGTAGACAGGCAGGATCACTCCCCATGACCTGCTGCCTGCTGGCAATGCTCTTCCTGATGCACCCCAGGGTACCATTGCCCTTCTTGGCCCCAAGGACACACAGATGGCTCACAGATGGCTTGTTGTCCACCAGCACCCCACACGGTGTGACTCGGGAATGGTCCTGTGCAGGGCTAGGAGCTGGACTCGATGATCCTTGTGGGTTCCTTCCAATGCATATTCTGTGATTCTGATTCTCCACAGAGTTGCTTTCCAACAGGTCAGCCCCCAGCCTGTACAGGTGCCTCGGGCTACTCATCCCCAGGAGCAGGACCCTGCATTTCCCTTTGCTGAATTTCAGACAGTTCTTCTCTGCCCCTCTCTTCAACCTGTCGAGGTCCCTCTGAAGGGCTGCGCATCCCTCTGGGGTATCAGCCACTCCTCCCAGCTTTGTGTCTCCAGCGAAGTCGCTGAGGAGGCCTCTGCCCCCGTATCACTTTGCCAGTTCCTTTCGGAAAATCAGTCAGCGTGGAGCAGCTTGTGAGCTGCCGCAGGTCTCGTCTCAGCTGCAAGGCCGGCAGAAGCGGCGGTGGTGGCACGGCAGAGGCGGCACGGCAGAGGCGCCACGAGCGGGACAGCCGGGCCGGCCGCCCCACCCCGCGCTGTCCGTCGCCATGGCGACCGCCCGCCGCGTCCGCGGGGCGGAAGGGGCGAGGTCTCGCGAGAGGCCGGGCGGGGCCGGAAGGAGGCGCGCGTTTGAAGGCGGCGGCGGGGCCGGGTTGGGGTGTGAGTGTTTCTCGCGTCCCTCCTCGGGGCGCTCCGGAGTGCGGAGCCACGGCCCCTCTGCGGGGGCAGCCGCTCGTCTGAGGGCACCGAGCCTGCGGCGGCAGTGACAATGGTGGCCGTGGTTCCCCCTCGCGGTTCCCGCGGCAGCGCCGCTGCCCGCCACGCTGGCGGTGCTCGGGGCTGGCCGGGCGCCGCCGGGGGCGCCGGGAAGGGGTTGGGAGGGAAAACAAGTAGCGAAACGACGCGACCTCGGGTTTCAGAACCGCAGTAACCGCAGTGGTGGCGGGGCGGTTTGGGAGGTTTGAGTGGGGCGGTGTTAAAGGTTCTGCCACGGGGTGAGCGTCGGCTGTGGGGCTTGATAGGATGTGCGTCTGCTGCGTGTTAGGCATTTCCAAATTGAAGCGCGTGTTTTAAGGCTTATTCAGCAAAGTGTTTGCATATGAAATCATAGAATAGAATCGTTTAGGTTAGAAGAGACCTTCAAGGTCATGCAGCCGGACCGTACATCTTTGCTGCCTTATGCATATAGCTCAAATACTGACAAATGCTTTAAAAATACCCAAAAAAGGAACAAACGTGAGGAGGCATAGGTTTTGTTTAAACTGTACCAGATCACAAAGTAATTTGATGGCAGAGATCTCAGTAGTAACTTGGGTTCTGTCCTCAGTGTTTTGTTCCAGTCCTCTCTCAAAAAACCCCAAAACTATACATTCTCTTTGTTTCAGCTGAGCAGCTGAACCTGGAGTCGTACTGTCCCAAATCTTGAGTCACATTGTGTTTTACATTGGTTTTGAAGAACTGTAAAAGTGAATGTTAAGTATGAGTTTTTAAAATATTGAATGCCTGTGTGATACTGGGCTTTGGGAATTCAGCCTGGCATTGCTCACCTGGGGGGATTACAAGACTGTAAATCAGTAGCAGAGATCTCAGAAGGAAAATTGAGCCTTCAGTCTTAGTTCTGAACCTCTTGACTGAAAGACTTGCTTCTTAAATCTTATTTGTTCTATCATCAAGGCTTTGCATAAACTACTTAGACATTTAGTTCTTAGCATGTTCAATTATAAGTCTTTTCAAGTCTTATTTGTCATAATACATGTGATTTTTTGAACACATATTCTTAGAGAATTTTTGTTAGATATCTCTCTGAGAAAATGCAAGTGCAGTTTCTTTTTGTCCAGTCTCTATCATTTACACAATATGCTTTAAAAAGAAGGTATCCATTATTTAAAAGATACTGTTGGAATTGAATCTGAATGATTAATGGCTTACACTTATAATGTGTTGTTCAAGTCACATGTTATAATGTAACTCTCAAGTCCTGGTGGTATCTTGAGGGAATAAATATCAACACTTGGTTAAAACTGTAAGATTTAATAATCATATTTTTCTTAACAGGAACCGTGGAGTCTGTGAAACGCTGAAAGTCAAGTGGAATGTTTAGATGATTTTCAAATCTGTACTTTGAACTTGAATGAAGAAAACAGGGAAACTGGTAGAAAATGTCACCTGGGAAAGTTCTGCAACCTGCAGTGAAAATGAAGGTAGATGAACTATTTTTATGCTGGCTGAGTCAGCCTGCAACTCTGTTGACACTAAAGGACTGCTTGAGAAGAATCAAGAATGAGGAGAAAACAGAGATTGGTAATGCAGATTCAGGAAATGGTAAAATTGAGAGGTTCACTAATAAAAACTCTGATTCCAAGCAGTGCATATTAGGAGATACCAGACTGCCTTCGATGTCTTTCAGTCCTCCTCAGCCTTCTACTGCTCTTCCATTGGCAACTCTAGCTAGCTCAAGGAACATTTCTAATGTTAGAGCAACACGTCGGTCCTCCGGAACCAAAGTAGTAAGTTGGTTTCTTACTTACTTATCAGACTCGTTTGTTTAAATGGAATTGAATTTTGTGTTTGTAGTATTGGCAAATTATGCAAGTAAATAATTTCCCCACAAGAGGTATCTGGAGTGGAGTGAAACAGCAACACTGAACATATTTTGTGTCGATGTTTGTGTGTCATTAGTGTTAATGGTGGTGGCCTAAACTTCCAAAAGATTGTTTTGGCTCCTTGCAATCTAACTGTGGATAAATGTAAGTCCTTGTGTTTGTGTTCCTTTTATAACATACTGCCTTGACTGCAAATATTTCTTTGTCTAATGATACCAGGCACTATTGTTAGTACAAGACTCGAATGTGGCTCCACTGAATCTGCATATTGACAAAGTAATTGTTTTGGTACTGCATGGTACACTCAGTGCTTCCTTTCTAATGAGGTCTTCATTTATAACAGACAATACTCTCTGTGCAAGAATGACAACCCTACCCCCAACCTGAAATACTATTTTTAAACTCGCAGTTCAGTCCAATCTAGTTTCTAGCCCTTTTTATCAATTTTAAAAACAAAACTGGATAGAAAATGATGTGGTGATTGACAAAATTAAACATTGCTTATGTATGATATACCTTCATAGGATCATAGAATTACAGAATGATTTGGACTGGAAGGGACCTTCAAGACCATCTAGTTTCAATGCCTCTGGCATGGGCAGGGATACCTTCCACTAGACCTGGTTGCACAAAGCTCCATCCAGCCTGGCCTTGAATGCTTCCAGGGATGGGGAGTCCACAGGTTCTCCGGGCAACCTGTTTCAGTGTCTCACCACACTCACAGTAAAGAATTTGAAGATTTTATTCCTACTATCTAATCTAAACCTACTCTTTCAGTTTAAGCCATTTAAAGCCTTTTCCTATCTCTACATACCCTTGTAAAAAGTCCCTCTACAGTTCTCATCAGCCTCCTTTAGAGAAAGCTGCTGTAACCTCTCCCCAGAGCTTTCTCTACTCCATGCTGAAAACCCCAACTCTCAGCCTGTCTCAATAGGCAGGATGCTCCAGCTCTGGGATCTTCTTCATGGCCCTCCTCTGGACTTGAGCCAGGAGGTCGACATCCTTCTTATGGTGGGGACCCCAGAGCTGGATGCAGTGCTCCACACAGGGTCTCACCAGAGCACAGTAGAGGGGCAGAATTGCCTCGCTGTTCTAGTGAAATGCAGAAAGTCAGTAGATGCTCAGTTTATTTGTGTATCAGATAAAAGCAAGCAAAGGAAGAGATTCCATTAAAACCCACTATTATTTGATATACTTGATCACTAACTTATGTAGTGTAATTTCTCTTCATGTGTCTTGGTTGATTGCTTTAAGATCCCATAAAGAGGAACTAGAAGAACTAGGAGAGGTTAAGGAAGAGTATAATATTCTTTACTTAACTGGAATAGTTTATATAGTGCTGAGAGAAAACCTAGAAGGTTAGGTTGTTGGTTGCTTGGAAAAGATTGGGCAAGGGGAATTTCCAAGCAATAAAATATTTATTTATGGCTTTATTATTCAGCTGAACTGAAGCTTCAACCAAAAATTTCTTAATCGTTAAGTGCTAATTACATTTGCAGTTGACATAAGATCTCAGATACCATGAGTATGCAACCATGAGTTGAATAATTGCATGTTCTGCCATGACAGTGTATTTTCTCATAGAAAGCAAAATGTACCCCGTTCCCTTCTGTAAACTACCTGCTGCAGTGTCAAAACTACTGCATCTGGTTTTGTGCTCATAATTATGTTTCACAGATCAAGGCACAATGGTTTTACCTACCTCATATGAGTTTAAGTAAGTCTGAGGCCCTCATGTCGTTTCTATAAATGGAAGAAACTTTTTTTAAAAAGAAAGCTTGTACTGTAGATCCAGTAATACAGATTTAAATTCTAAATAGCAGTCCTAGAAAATGGTAAAAGTTAATGTGCTTAGCTCTGTGTGCCTGACAGTGCTATTAGGGAAGAGCTTTTACATCTAGCCATAAAGAGCTGAAGAATTATTTCTTTTAGGACTATATAAATCAGCTTAAGCATGTTATTAAACTTTTTCTTACTGTACACTGGAATTCTCATAAAGCAGCATACAAGTAGTAAACGCATTTTGGCATGATGCATTTTCAGTGTCACTGGGCTGAATCACTATATTTGATTAAGGGTAGGGTTGCTTTATGCCTTTTCCTGTTTCTTAAAATGCTCCTTCAGCTTTTTTGAGGGACACCAAATAATAAAGCTGATAACAGAAAACTGCCATCCTCAGGTTATTACCAGGTAGTAAATATGAATGTGTAGGAAAACAACATATTCATGCTACAAGTTTCTATACTTGTTAGAAAAACATGTATTTCAGAATGGGAAGCATTGTTGGAAGAGTCTTGAATCTAATTAGATATTTAATCTTTAACAGTTTAAACAGTAGGATATGAGCAAAATAAGTTGGTGTGCTGATGATGACCATTAAGCAGCATTAAAAGTACTGTAACGGTCAGTTTATTGTATTCCAGGAGATCTTTCTTTTTTCAGTGGTTAGCTTGTAACTGAAGTCTGATGGTTATATTTTTATCCAAAATTCAGAAGTTGCATGTGTTTTGCTCATGTCTTGTGAGAGGAGAATTTGCTGTCTTTCAAGATAGTTGAAGCCCTCCTCTGATTAGCAAGTCCAAAGTACTTTCTCCAGTTACGAAAGAACCTACATGGTCTTCATGTTAAAGGTTAGCGAAAAACTGAGGTACATCAAACAGGATTTTTTTTGGCTGGACAAACTACTTAAAACCATGTTTAGAGTCAAGCGTTGGCTTAATCCACGTGCACATTTTGAAACCTAGACAGACCTCTACCGTGAAAATCATCTTATAGTGTGTTTTAATGCAAGTGAAAACAAAACTGTTAGTTTACGGGTTTAGTTTTTTCTTTCAGGGGAGGTACTTTGCTTCACTTGCATGGTGTCATTCATAGTGGGATCAGTGTCTGACTGTACCCATTGTACAAACATTATAATTGCAAAGCTGTGGTCACTTGCCTTATGTGATGTGAAGTGTGTGCTAGCACTTAGTATTCTAATAGGCCAGTGCTAAATCTTAAAATAACAGAAAATCAGAGACAGAAAAATTTCGACTTTCAAGGTTTAAATATTTTCTGAGTGTATTGTTGAAGAAAGGAAATTCTAGAGCCATAACTTTCCAACTTGAAGAATAACTGTTGTAGATTTCTTCTAGCCCTTATCATACTGTACATGGATTTAACAGTGTTTCTGGTGCTCTGGATTTTCCTAAACAAATGGAGTATACATACTTGTACACTATTCATCACATTGTCAAAAATGCCAGTCCTCAAGGCCTAAAAGGTGTCACAGGCAAGATCTTTAACCCTAACCAGCTGGTGTACAAGGCATCTGGGGAAACAATTCACAGAATTCCCCATGGGCATTTTGTGAGGTGGTGACGCAGAAAGAATGTGATATGATCTGAAGTACTTCAAAGTTATTTTCCATTTCTCTGTGGGGTCAGCCTTTGATATAAAGGTACTTCTTGGAGTGATTTCTCTATATTCTTTGCTTGATAAGCATACTGTTCCTCTTTGTTATCCTATGATAAGTAAAGCTTATTGTCTCATATTTCTGTAACTTGTAATTTATTTTTTTTACTGTTTTGATATATTGCTGCATAGCTTTTTTCCATCAACATTTTTGCCAAATTTTTCTTCACAATTACTTGATTTAAATGGTGTGGTACTACTAGGATCCATTTTAGTTTCAAGGGAGACTAGAATGAAACCTTTTAACATTGACTGAAGTTTGAGTATAATAACACTTAAGAGTTGCTTTTTGAAACAAATGAATTCTGAGGGCTTGAGTTAAAAGGTAGCTAGGCTCCTACCTTGCATCTGTTAGACCAGTTGTGGGCTATCTCCATCTTCTGCAAGTGTGCTGGAAGTATTTTTGAGGACTACCTTCTATTAGCGAGGGGAGAAATAATGGTCATAAAACATCAGAAAAGCAAGAGGAATGACGGTATTTGAATCCTGTCAGCTTTTCTCTCAAGTAGTTTTTAAGCTTTGATGTCAGCCTTCACAGTCTTACATGGTGTCTGCATCTGAATTGCTGCGTCGAATTGCTGCCTCGTATACCTTCATAGCAGAAGCAATACTAACTACTGAGCCTGGGTTATGTAAGCTATATTAGCACTGCACTGCACACCAGATTACGCTGTGCAGGACCAAGTGTGGTCTAACACATACACTCTCTAACTCTGTATTATGCAAAGATAGTGCTAGTAGTGCCATGTCCCATCATTAAGTGAGGGAGGGTGGTGGCCTTGGCTTTCAACTCAAGCCCGTGATTTAAAGGGAGACTGTAAATAACCTGGTATCAAACTGATGTACTTTTACAATGATAAGAGGGTACTATGACAGATGTCAGCACTAGTGTGTTCACAATAAAGCTCCTTCTATGGTGCCAATAAAGGAAGGGCAGCCAGAAGTTCATATTAAGGTCTGGAAAAGTGCAGCTATAGGTGTTCCTGTAAAATCATTGGTTTCAAGTATTGTGAAATAATAGTAGTTAGCCTAAGCAGCGCTGATAGTATGTTGTGTTATTCTTCTTAAGCTTTGCTGTACTGATTAGCTTGAAATAGAAGAATCATTATCCTGATTAAAGAACTAGCTGTTCTTTTTATTTATAATTGAGAAACTGAAAGTTACTCACTGTTGCAGGGTTTTGATAGTGCTCCTTCTTCTAACTGTTTCTCGTGCTGTGGGGTATAAATGTTACTTTTCTTAGCAGTTGTATTAATTCTGTTCACACATTGTGCTTTGTTAGAAGAAATAGTGAACTGTTCAAGTGGCAGTTGCACTGGAAAGTGTCTGTCCTACTGTAAACTTATATTTCTTATATACTGCATCAAATCTTAAGAGTTTTTGAAATGTCTAGTGCTGTAAAATAGAATTCAAAATTCTGTAGGTGTCTTGAAGTTTAAAGTTCACCTGAATCCTTACACAGGACAAATTCAAATATTTGAATGAAATTTATTAATCACAGTCACTCCTTTGTGAATAACTGACACTTTAAAGCAAACAAAAACAGTTCAAAGCTATATAAGATGATTACTTACTTCCAGTTGCTTTTCTGTAGTATTTCAAAACATGTAAGCATAATTACAGCTTTACATAAGTCATTTAAGCAGTTCATTCTTTTAACAGGTGTTCAATCTGCTAGGAAATTAAATATTGATATAGGGGAGATAGCTTTCTTTTTTTTCCTTCAGTGATGCTTGAGAACCTGTCTTATATTTTTGAGAAGTTGTCCATATGCCCTACACTTACTCTTTCAGCAAGAAATAAACTTGAGGCCAAAACTGTGTATAGGCTTGCTTCAGTACAAAACTGTAAAAGCAGCTTATCCAGGGAACTATTTTCCACTGATAGACCTAGTCAATGACAGCCCAGAATTTTTCAGCAAGCTCTGTTATAAGAAAAATCTACAAAATTCCAGTGGGAATATGGCTGAGTCTTAGCAAATTTAGAGGTTTTGCACACATGACTATCTTAAAGTTGCCTAACTTTCAGTGAATTTAAGTTGTTGCATTGATTTGAGGAGATGCCAGTTGAGTGCACTCGTCTTTTTTTCACAGTCAACAACAAGTGGTTACTAAATTTCATGTTTTAATAGTGGCATGATATGTAAATTACTGCTTTGTGTTAGGCTGGATTAGTGTGGTGTTCTTGTCTTCAAGTTAGCCACATTGTTGCATGTCTTCATAGATAAGCTCGGTTTGTATTCTGGGAACAACAGATACAACTGAAAATGGTTCCATAGAAACCTAACCAGTGACTAAGAAGTGTTTTTAAAAGTGTGTTCCAGTACGTCACATTAGATGTGCCCCTTTTGCATAGCAATCACTATTCTATGTAAAAAATAGCTAGAAACTGTAGAGCCACCCATGTAATATTTCTTGACCACAGGTAATTGCAGGAATTATGGGCTGCTGGGATATGTGTTTAATTAAATTTGTGCATTCTGTTTAGTTTCGTATGGAACTAGCTTACATATTTGTTCTATGTAGATCCTACTAGTAAGTTTGGCTGATTTCAAGCAAGTGAATGAGCTGGAAGTCTACAAGAAGATTTTCACCACATTTGTAGAAATCTATATGCTGGGAAAACGGAGGGGAAAACCTCATGAGTGGGTGCGAGGAAATACTTGCAAAATATCTGTACAATGGACTTGTAAATGTGTCCACTGTTAACAAGGTTCCATTTGACCTTCTTGACAAAACAAGGCTTGTAGAACTTATGAAATTATTTGACTTGATCTGTTTTTTTAATTAAGCAGAAACAGGAGAAGAGTTTCTAAACAATTTTATTCCTTTAGAAGCTAAATTTGTTTTGATAAACAATAAATAATCTTCCAAGTTTTAAAAACATTTCTACTAGATGTGAACATCACTGCTGTATTGTAAATAGTCATCCTGGTGGCATAATTCACAAATATACAAATAAAGCAAACTATTTGATATTATATACAGTATTGAAAGCAATTAGTGATGAGCTAGATTATTCTTCCATCTACTTATAGTCTTTGTGAGTAGTCATAATTTACAGCAAATACTTTTTCCTCTGTTTTAACTTCGTCTTTTAAAAAAAAGATCACTAATTTTATTCTCTTACTTGCTTTTAACAAAGTGAAAACACCACCTAAAATTTCGAGTACATGCTAATTTATCAAGTGACAAATTTAAGCTTAGTATTTTAGAAAGATTTCCTAGAATGCTTGAAAAAATATTTAAACTTCATATAAAGATTTACAGTAATGGAGATTGGAGGAAAGTCAGGAGTACTGTTTCTGTTCTGACAGTGTATTTGTGGTGTTATACTTCTGTAAGATGTCTTATTCCTTGGGTCTTTTTTCTTCATCCCCCTTTAGTTCTACTGAAAGCTAAAGTTCAGTTGGTTACCAATGACCTGCTTCTTTGCTCTGCCTTCTTTCTTTGCTTTGTCCTTCACTTGCAAGTTTGGAAGTGCATAGCTTTTCATTTAGCACTGTAGAAATCAGTATAGCATCTGTTGCTTCCATTTCCTGAATCAGCAATGATTTTGTACTGATACAAAAGTGTTAGATCAAGAGTAAGTCTTTATAGAAATTCTATGAGAAATCGTGGTTTGGGTTGATAAATTAACAATTTGTGAGTTTACTGAGACTTGTAGAACAAAGTCTGTGTCTTAAACTTCCTGATTTGTTTGTTTTGCTTTAAGATCTTAAGGGAGGCAAATCTCAAGCAAAAGCATAAGCAAGAAGCTGTTCTGCAGCTGTCACTGACTCAAAATTATTGTCTTGTGATTTCAGAGACTAAATTACATGTTGTGTTAGCCTGTGGTGCTAGATTTGAAGTAGTGGTTGTACTTTCATACACCAATCATTCTAGTTTGGGAAACGATGTTTCTGAATGGATTAACCTTTCAGTTAATCTCAAAAGTACTGAACAGCTGGTACAATGTTTAAATAAGTTGCTGGACAATTATAAAACGTTGTCATTGATGTTCTTTATACCAGATTACTCTGTCAACTTCTAAATTAAGGTGACACAAGGTAAATAATAGCAATGTAGAAATGACTAAATATCCATACTGGCAAGTATGACTTTGAAAAGTTGCAAAATATGTATCATTAGACTCTGTAGTCACCTGTAGAAATATCTCAGTGGTGTTCTGAATCTTCATTTCAAACTATTCTACTAGTCAGATGCTTACATTGGTAAAGTTACAAATGCATGTTGTGGACTATAGCTTCCTCTGTGGATAGTCTGTAGTATCACGGTCTAAAGTACAAAACCCCAGCATTTTACCAGAGCAAATTTGACTTTAATTTGTGTAATCCCTACTAGATTTTTTGCTTATGCCTTTCTCTCTTTAGTTGCCACTTCAGCAGCATCAATTTGGGTGGTCCTGATTTTCAAAATCTGATGAACAGGGTCATCTGAAGATCATGAATAGTAAATAGGCTCCATCTGTAGAACTATTCCAACAATCTGTTTCTGTTAAAATTCAGTTTATGAGGTACACAAATAAAATGTAGACAGATAATGTTTTCTTAAGATGTCAGAGAACATGAGAATTGTTCTGAAAGGTGTATAAACCATTAATTTACTACCAGGCTTTGGTTTTATAACATCTGGTACGGATGCTTGCTGAAGTTAGTCTGTCAGATGCAGTTAGCAGTCTGAAAATGTCCATGCTCTGTCTTTGGAGTCCAGGCTATGTAATCATAGCAAGGTGACATGTATCTTATCCTACAATCTGATAACAGCCCATGGCATGGTGTTCATACATGGCATTCTTTTGGTATTGGGCAGAGAATCTGAGCAGCCCATCCTTCCCAGCCTACCAACATGACTGTGCATCTGACATCTAACTGCTGTCTTTTTATTCACTGTCTCGCCTTGTAAGAATTCTGGATTCTTCCAGCAACTGGAAAGAACCTCCAGGCATTGCTCTATCTAATACAAGAGTACTGGAAAATATAATCATTAGAGATGGCATGGCCATGCAAGACTTGCAGTTCTAAGGGGGAGACATTGCATCCTTCAAGAAAAAAATAGTGTACCTGAGCCCAGATTCACATGAACTTCTTTCCAAGGCCAAACCATCTGCTTTCCCCTGTGAAAGTAGATTTCTTAACTGCACAGTGTCCATATCTAGCCATTCATCAGTGTTACATGTCATACTCAAAACACGGTCTGTAACTTTATAGTAATCGGTTTGGGTAGCTGGTAGCTGCGTATGAGCAAAATAACTTGATTCCTTCTGTTACCTACACCTTGTAGACGTATCTCCCTTGGGATTTGTCAGGGTTCTGCTGAAAAGACAGGACTGCCATCCAAAGGAGATTTAAGGATGGACAGTTATACTTTGTTATTCTGTTCAGCTCACAAGTGCATTGTCCTCTTGTTCTCTCCTCATCCAGAGCAGTTAGAAATGGGGAGTTGCTAGCAAGAAATTAGTGCCATGATCTTTTAGTGTATAAAAGGCCAGGTATGGAACTATCTGGTTTATAAATAATTCTTGGTTATATTAAATAGTGATGTTAGTCTAACCGCCATGTTTTGTGAGCTAAAAAAGAACCCACTATTTCAGGGGTTTTTTTCTTTTTTTTTTTTCTGCTTGCTTGTTTGTTTCCTGGGTTTGAGTTTTTTTGTCTGTTTTCTTAGTCTAGCAAAGAGTTGCTTCTTTTATTTGTCTGTCTTCTAGTATATTTATGTAGTTTCTTCTTTGTATTTCCTGCCTCAAAATATCTGTGTTTTAGCAAGCATCCCTAGCTGATTGACTTGTGTATCTTCCTGAACTATTTGGTTTTTCTAGTAGTGATTTTTTTTCCACTTTAAACCTCTGAAATCTGTTTTTAGTACTGTCATGCTCTTTCCTCTTTTTTACTGTATTGAGAAAGGTGCTACCTTGTCTTAGTTATATTCTCTTTACTTGTAGTGATCTGCCCCTCACTAATCAGTTACTTTTGGAAAGGGTTCCACTAGTTGCATAATAACCCTTTACATTGGCTGTTGTGGAGATACAACAGTTCTCTTTCCACAGTTCACCCAGGAGCCAGTCTTAATTTCTGCAGCATCACAGGCTAAGGGATTCTGTTAGGTTCCATGCTGTTGCCATTGGTCTTGGCCATTCAGCCTTATTTAAACTGCCTTCTAAGACCAAACAGACTTTCTGTCATCTTGGTTCATGTGTTACTGGGTTGAGTACTGGACCTCAGCAACTAAAGGTTTTGTATGGCTGAATAAATCTTAGTACGTATTTAAATTGTTTTCTTGGGGTCTTACTGTAATGTTGGGATGCTTTGTTTCCAAGGGCTTGGTCACTTCCCTATAGTCTCTTAAGATACTATACTGTTATATATACATATATACTGTTGATATATGCTTCTGAGAAGAAATTCCGTTTCTGTAGGCAAATGCTTAAGGTTTCTTAAGGTATTCTTCAAGTTTCTATTTTGTCTGTATTACCAAAATATTGTGCTTTGTGTTCTGTTACTCTTGTGTATGCTCAGATCTCTATTAGAGTGGTAAACGCTTTAGCCACAGTCCCTTGATTCAGATCCATTCATAGTGCATATCTTTAGCTTTGGAAGGAAGCTCTGAGCATGCATCTTCCCCTCTGTTTGTTTATCTAGCTAATAATAAGCTGCCAGGATACTGGAACAGCTTCATGGCTGGCATCCAGCCCTTTACCCAGTAAAGGATTTTGCCTTAGCTTTCACTGGAGAGAATTCTGATTTAGAATAAATGTAACACTATACTTGAACACTCCTAGTTCCATTTGGATGGAAGCTGACTTTCCCTTTCCCCTGTGGCTAATTCGTGTCTGAAAAGTTTAGAACAGATCTTAGGGAATTCTTGGCCACATGGCTTTACAAATGCTCAGTCTTCTTAAATGAGGCAATACAAACGCCTTTTCCCTTCAAATGGTGAACAGGAGGTGATTAGTAGCTACCAGTGTACTTAAGTATACTCAGTTGTGTATAGATTCTTCCTAGATTGCAACCTGGGAACTTTTGACAACTATACTGCATCCAAGTATGTAAACAACCACTAGGTTTGAAACCATAGTACTAAAGCAGTATTAGGCTAACAATGGGATTGACTTACTTCACTGCCCAAGGTAGATGTTAATACAGAATATTCAAAATACTGAATGTGGTATGCCTGTTAAGTGATGATTGACTCTGGGTTCCCTTTGAATAAAGGAGGGAAACATACAACTCTTTCCAAAATGGTGTACAGAACACTTATTTCTTACTGAGTCTCCTTCAGCGGGTTCAGGAGCTCCAGGACTTTTAAGTTTTGGGCTGCAGCTCCAGTCTTTAAGTTGGCTCTCCATGTGGCAGTCTGTCATCTTAATGACATACTATAGCCACATCAAACAAGACTGTGAATGTAGTAGCAAATGGGATTGCATCACCTGGTGAAAAGGGATGAAAATGGCAATTTAGGGGAAAAGATGCCTTCCCTTACCTCCAGTATGGCCTATTTTGCCTAACCTGAAACACAATCTGCCTTGCAATACAACCTTTCTGACCTTCCACAAACATTTTGGTCTGGAATGAGTATCTGTTGCCAGAGTAAGATTCCTCTCCTACTCTAACACCTCAGTCCTTCATCTCAAGTTCCAGGCATGCTGTTGTTGTGTGCTTCATGCCCAGTTCCCTGCTGCTTCCCTGTGGCCAAGGTTTATCCTAGGTTAGTTGATTTAGTCTTCCTAAAAGACACTGAGTGACAGCCAGTTTTGCTCAATGCAGTTTGATAGTCTGGTCATGCCAACGACAACATGTCTGACTCTTGCCTTGTCAATTCCTTTCTTGTTCTCCCACTTCCGAAAGAAATAAATATCTTCATAATGACTTGCAATAAAGAAGTGGGGCTGGACAGGACTGGATACTAAATTAAAACCAAGAAAATAGTTGGTTTATCATCATTTACTTTGTAACAGTGTGTGATAAACTAAAAAAAAGGTCCAATTAAGACAAAACGTGTTTCACTAGTGCTTTTTCATAGTTTCCTTTTCTTAATCATACCAAGAGATTTGCTATCAGGTTTTAATGTACTGTTACATGACAGAAAGGCTATGATTGGATAAATAGGGCTAAAGATTATATGGGAGTAAAATGGTGCCATCCAGTAAGAAAAATCTAAAAACTTTGTGTTCAAAGAGTTGTTTTAGTGTTTCTTGCGCTATGTACGTCTTTGTGTAATCAAGAAAATGGCTTTATTTAAAGCACGAGGAGTGAAAATAGAATAAAATTGGCCAGATATTTCTTTTTATGCTGTTAGTAACTGAACTTGGGCATGACAAGGAAGGCAAGATACCACTATCTTAAGAGAATTTGGGGGTGCTAAGTGTGTAAACAGCTTGAACTGGAATAGTAAGAGTTGCCATACCCATAACTGTAATGGTGATATTTGGAAGAAAAAAAAAGTCATCAAAAGAGAAACATTCCCTACAGATTACTGTAATAAAGGTATACTATTTAAAATGTGAAGACTTCACCAGTTGTCAGCTAATGTACCTAAAACTGTAAAGGAAGAAGGACAGAAGGTCACTTCAATTTCCACAAAAGTTTATCAGATTTCTGTTTCCATGAAGAATATTGATGTGGACTAAAACTTGGCCTTACCACCCCCACAAAATGTATTTGAGATTCAATACACTGAAAATAGAGTGGTAGCTGGCTCTGACTTTAGTGCATCTGAAATGTGACAGGTATGCAATCTAGTATGTGGATCTTAATGTTTATAAATTTCCTATTTAAGCACCCAAAAAACCCTATCCTGTCAGCTTTTTTCAAATTGTGTGAAATCATTGATATTTCTAATGTAGCATTTTGGTAAAACAAGATTTAAAGCAACATTTCGGTGTGGTAACATTTGCCTCATTTCTGCTACTGCTTTCTGTCTTAGCATTTAAATTATTAGATTCTTGCAATACAATAACTTAGATCTAGATGAATTTTTCAAAGATCCATTTACATGATTATGTGAGCCACCCTGAAAGTCTGCAGCTTTTCCTGTTGTTGCCGTCGTTTTCCCAGTGTAATAGAGTTCCAGCTAAAGGATGAAAGAGTTTAAAAGGAATTTAATTGCTGTGTAATAAGCCTTATCCTTCAGTGAGGTACTTCATGGAAGCTAAACAGTGAGTGTTTTGTGACAGAAGGGAAAGCTGAGGGGGATGGGAGGAGGAAGCTACGAAATAACCACGACTGGCCTCTCTGCATTCCTGCAGGGCTTGCTTTTTTTTAAAATTGGAAGCTGTTTTTATAGATGCTCCTCCAAACAGGTTTTTTTTTTTTTCCATACAGTCCCATTTAGACTTCGGAATGCATGGATGAAAGGACAGGCCCCCAAAGTGACTTTCCAATCTGTTTTTGCAATTCCAGCCAAGTTCCCTTTAATGTATGGAGCGGGTGAAGTTGAGCTGAGTCTTATAATATCACAGAACTCGAGCGCAGCTGCTGCTTTAAGTGGCACTGTGTGATAATACAACAGCTCTGCTATTTACTGGGACTCAAGTGCCTGGACTGGCACACAGAGACATTATATGAAATCCGAAAGCATGAGGATAAAGGAGATTTCTTTGCGCCAAGATCCTGATCTAAGGAAGGAGTTGGCATTGCTAGCTCGAGGATGTGATTTTGTTTTACCTTCTAGATTCAAGAAGAGACTGAAAGCTTTTCAGCAGGTCCAGGTTTGTCTCTCTGTTCTTATTCAATTAAGTTATTGTCAATTGTACTTTCACAGCCACACAAACTGCAGGAAATACATGGAAGTTCTTATTAAACTAATCGTAAAAGATGGATTTTGGTAGTCTGTTCCATATATGATGATTTCTTCTGTGCTTCAGAAGACTATGCATGTAGTTTTCCACAAACAAAATATGAGGAGAGTTTGCTGAAGCAAGTAGCACAGCTAAAGTACAATCTTTGCACAGAGGTATATGCAGTGGAAAGTTGGTGCATTTAATGCTACTAGACTTTTAAAGACTGTTTTCCGTAATCTGCATAATCATGATCTGCATGTATTTCCTCGGGGGATTTAATTTACATTTTAGTAGAACTGGCCATATAAAATACACTAAACTAGGCTGTAACTTTACTAACTCAAACATAATATGCAAAAAGGTACTTTCATACTTGCACGATGATCCTGAATTCCTTTAGATTATGTTTATTTTGGACTTAGTATTTGGATGAGATCAGTTGTTGCTACATAGTTCACACATGTGCGCCTCTGCTGTTCTGCAGCAGTGAGTTAAATCCACCATTTTAAAGTGAGCTCATAATTGAGAATAGAAGTATTTGAAATGTAAAATTAGAAGGAAAACTATATATAGAGTAAAAGTTAAAAAATATTATCTCTTTGGAGTGAGAATAAGTGTGCAACTTTTTTTTTGAGAAAACAGAATTTGGTATTTCCTTGAATACTCTTAAGGCATTTGATGGTATGTGAAAGCATTCACTTTGTCCTTAACTTACCTTGCTTCTAATTCATATCCTAAAGGTAAATCAGTGATGGCATGTGTGACTTTTTTTTCACCCTTTTTTAATTAAGGGATGTTTAGCTGCTTAAGAAAAATCACATTATCTTAGAATTTTTTGCTTTAAATAATTCTAAATATAGCCTGCTACTTAATTTTGAATTCAGAGAACCAGTGTCCCTTTCAGGTGACCTTCAAGAGAGGAACATAGGGCCTTAAGACCCTAAGAATGTGTTAGCCTTCTGACTTCTATATTATTATTTAAAATTTTTTTCATCTGACCTTTATAAGCAGAATGCAAGTGTTGACTGTGATAGGTTATGCCATTCAGCATAAACATGTGAGTGAAAGGATTTTTGACTTGTATCTTTTGTGCTGAACTAGGTACAGAGAAGGGAGCTTGTTGATTAGAGACAGCAGGAAAAGAAAATACTACCTTAATAACCCAGGAATAGTGGTAGCAGTTAATATTTAGGCAACTCAGAGCGGGAGGCAGGTTTAATCTAGTCATGACATCCTGTTGTAAACAAACACATCATTACCTTGTGTGGTGCCCCTTAACCTGATCCATCTTTCATCAAGTGATAGTTGGATCACTTGTAGTTTTACAGGGCTTTTTTATGTTGACCTAGAAAACATCTCAATGTAGTATGGTAATTCATACCTACAAGCAACTAACAGCTTTCGAAAACAGCTTGTCTAATCTGTAGGGTCTTTTCTGTTTTAGCCTGCTGCCGGCTATAAACTTACAGTACAGACAATGAGCAAATATTTTTCATTTTTAACCAGACTTGCTCTTGCTGGGTAAGTGGCTACTGTAGAATAACATATGATAAACTGCTTAATTGGATTACAAAATTCTCTGAGCAAAACAGAATTAGTAGGAGTTTAAAACTAGAATATGAGGTCAGTCATTGCTTAGTTTGATATATTTTATCAGAGGTTCCTTTTTTAAATAGTGCTTTGCTTCAACTTCATGATTTTAAAGAGATCTTTTTGGAAGTACCTTCAAAAACTAAATGTGGGTGCTGGTAACTGTCGATATAGAAGCTAGTTATTCTTTACCTGACATTTTATGTTAACGTTAATTTCAACTTGTCCTTGTAGGTTGGATGTATTTTAAAGAATAGCTATTTATCAGCTACATAATCATTGAAGAAATTTCATGTTGAAATTAAAGACTACTTAGAGCATTTGTAGAATAACCTTTCTTATTTCAGTTCCTAAGCTTTGTTGCTGTTAGAGTTTACAACCTCCTATTCCACTATATAGGCTTTCAGACACAACAGTTTATGGTGTAAAATCAGAATGCTAAAATCAAGCGCAGATGGAAGCCAATCTGTTTTTCTGTATTTCTTGTTATTTTGTGACTTGTTAAATGAGTGGCCAATTCTCCTTAAGAGGTTTGTGCCGTTAAAGCTAGCATCTTAAAATAAAAAAATGAGTAATGGTGGTGGAGAGTGAAATAACATGTGGCTCAACATCTGCTCTGAGGTGGGTTGGAGTGACTGGGTCTTCCACAGGTTCCAGGAATTCTAAGGCAGTGGCTTTTCACATAGAGCCATGTAAGTAAGTAATCTATGTAGGTAAGCCCCCATGTTTTAGAAGGGGTGGTCATTAGAGCATAGAACATCAAGTTTCTTGAAAATCTTTAAATAGACAACCAGTAGTGAGGTGGGTTATTCTGAAAAGTGTTGGAATAGGCTGTTCCTCAGTTTTCATTTCTTAGTGAATATTGATAAAACTGAACAAAGTAGGACTTTCTGGAAAGATCTGTTTCTCAAAAGGAAGATAAAACAATACACAACTGTTGAAATGTTCTCTATTACTTTGGGGAACTGAATTTTTTAGTAGGTAGCTCTGCATAAAAGTAAGACCAAAACCTTTCTTAGGTATTTAACACCTACAGGATATATTGAACTGGGAATACATCACCTGGAACCACCATGTCCATCTTGCTCATCAGTTTATCTGAAACTTTGGAGGGAGAAGAAACTATCACCATGTCAAATGTGCTGGCAACTAAAAGATGTGAACTGAAAGGCTTATTACCTGCTGATAGCTGAGCAGCTTGTTTTAGCTAGCAGCTGGTAACATCCTACCTGTCAGAGTGGAAATATAAGGAGCATTATTACCCAGTCTGTGTGAGGAAAATATATCTGAAGTTTGAAACAAAATTATAACAGAATAAAATACATCTGTGTACAGTGGCATGCTTATGCCTATGTAATTTGGTCTTAGCTAAACTGGGAAAATAGGTATTTTTTGCTGCTTAGAGGCCACATCCCTTACAAAACTGTTCAGTTCTAAAAAAAAGACTGGTTTTAAAGTCAAAGTCAAATAAATTTTTGCTGAATGTAGTGATTTTTTTTTTAAAAAGGAAGGAAAAAAAAGCTGGCCTAAATTTTTAATTAATCCTCTTAACATCTATGCCAGACCTGAGTGCTGGCATATTTTCTGATACTTTTAATGCCTCATAGCTTTATCTGCTGTTAGTACTTGGTGGTTCCTTGCTGTGGTTCTGTGTGTCACACCTCAGTGTGGAAATGGAGAACTACTAGTTTCATGACCACCTGTTAATGATACTAAATGCTGCTTACATGTGCTATTTATGTCAGCTGTATGAGAACTATTTCTTCAGCTTCTGCAGTGCCTCACGAGATTGGCTTTCCTTCTGAGTGGAGTAACTTTAGAAATTGGTGCCTCTTAATCACTTTTACATTCATTTGTTACCAAAATGCTACATAAATGCTGGTGGCATGTTCAAGACAGCAACAAGTAGAGTCTGTAGGTGCTGATGTGTGGTTGTAATGTAGTGCACCCAGTTATTATTTTAGTCATGAAGACAACATTCTCATTTCTGAGGGGAAAAAAAATTCACAAAATTTGATTGAGACACTTGGTTTTACAGCTATAGTCTCAGAAGTACGTTGTGTAACAATTAGAGACTTCTGGCAGCTTTCCCATTAACGTCAGTTATCCAATTTAACATCATTTGTAGACCTTTTGACACCACAGAGGGAGGACCTGATACTCATTTTTATTTAACACCTTTACATCAGGCACAGAAATGCTTTATTAAAGAACACAACTTAAGTGTTTGCTGGGAGGGCCAGAGATGGAATACAAAACTGATTCCAACTGTAGCTAATAGTTATACTTGATGCTGGCTTGCTGATACAATGCCAATTTTCCAGAGCAGATGCCAACACTTGAGACAGAATGAAAATATATAAGCTGCCTGCTGAGACTTGCTAGTTAAGATGAGGTTTTCCATAAGTGGTTCACTGCTAGTGTTCTAAGCTCTAGCGCCTTAAAGCAAGCTGTAAGCAAGCTGGTAGATTTATACCACTTCTGCAATGGAGACTTCTGGTTCAATCTTAAAATGTATTGTAAATAAGTTATTATTACAGCAAATGTATACTGGTCCAGTAGAAAAGCCAATATCGTGCAAGTTTATTACAGCTTACTTGCATACAAGATTTAAGAGTCTAGATGTTGGTTCCCTCTGCAGCTAAGTTTTGTGATCCAGCAATTCGGCATTGAGGAATTCAGATATATTTATTTTTCCCTTGGAATAAAAGGTTCTCTATCCTATTCTTCATTTTAACATACTTCCCATACTTTTGTGATCACTAATGCTAATAGGAGATGTTCTATGACTGTTGATGGTAGTACTTTGTGTGCTAGAAAGCCTGACACAGTTTGGCACATCTGCATATAAAATGTCCTTCAATTTTACAGGGCAAGAGGGATATGAGATTGTTTTTGCTATTATCCGAATCAGAATTTCTCAGGGCATCACCAGACAAGCAGCTGACAGAATACTTGCTCCAACTGTTGGCTTTGCAGCTCAGTAGCAAGGCTGTGCTTGGTGATATTTTTCTTCTTTGAGAGCATTTTTCTTAAAGTCAGTTGTATTGAGTGATTGAAACTTGTTTTGTTGTTAACATGGAGGGATAAAAAGCTATTGCAGTGTTTAAGTGGATGTCTGTCTTAACTGTATTTGTTGCTTTTGATGTTGAACTGATGGCCTGTCCTGACAGGGGCATTTTTCTGTAGACAGTTGTTAGAATTGCCTCAGCTGTAACTAACTGTCAGTCCCTTGGCTATGTAGAGTCAAAATGATCATATACTAGGTGGTTCTTAACAGCTTGTCTCCTGAAAACAGTTGGGGTAACAGAATATACTTTTCTTCTTTAAATAGAAGAATTGATTTGACCTATGATGCACAGTATTCTCTGTGTAGGAGTATTTTCTGAGAAAGCTGCAAATACATGATAAATGGGATAGATTAGTGACTGAGATACTTAATTTGACATAATTTATGAACTGAAGGCTGTTTAACATCAACTCAACAGGCACTAGTAGTCATACAGTGACTAATATTTTTTTCACTACTTCTGTCTTATCATAAAATGTAGAAGAAATTGTATTTCATGGGGTATATTTTTCTGAAGAATCTTGCTTTTTTCCATTTCATAGACTGTACCTTTTATTGTTTTTAAATTAGTAGGCCATGTGGAGGAGATAAAAAATTATTTTCACTGATCAGCCATGGCAAACTCTTGAAGGGTACTGACTCTAAAGCCTTTGGTAAAAGTTTTGTCAGCAAATAAAGCAAGTGACTGATGAACATGCATGTAATATGGAGAAGTCTTGTGTTCATGGTTTTGAGCATGGGGAAGGTAACTATCCCTTCCATTTTGTCCTGGCTGCAGGTCTTTTTCTGAATAAAGCAGTGTGTTCTTCTTACTGCGTAACTTGATATTGAAGCTCTATGTGATTGTAAAAAGAAATCCCAAATGTGTGCAGCCATGTTTGGGGGTATTTATATGGCAAGAATGCTTTTGCAATAGCATCCCCCAGTTTCCAGCAAGATTGCATGATTTATCTCTGTCAGCTGTACCAAACTGCAAATCAAGAGAATCCCAGTATTCCCAAAACCAGAGTTGTAGAAGAACTTGTGTGAGAGATCTGTTAGTGCAGCTTATATATTATTGGACTGGAAGAGATTGAGAATTGTGTGCTGTAATGGTTAGGTATTGTGCAGAGCTAGTGAAAATCAGGTTTTGACCATTTGAAAGTTTCCCATTGTTTGCTTGTTTATGGCATGCTCCTTTGCATGCGTGCATGTGATCAGACTTGCCTGTAGTGGCCATTCACACATGCTTTTAGTTGAATGTGGTTTTAAATTCAATACTCCGGATGGTGTTTAAGGAATGCCCTTCGTAGTTTCAGGTGGAAGCGTTTCCTGGATGCCACTACCCACTGTCTCCTCCTACATGCTTTCCCAAATAGGTTAGTGTAGATAGTTCAAAGTTTTGCATGCTCTGAGACTTCAGTAAGTTTTTCTTGAGGCTCATTTGGCCTATGTCAATTTGTCTTTGTTAAATTAAAGGGGAAAAGAGTTACTGACAGTTGTACCACCATCAAAAAATTTTGAAATAATTCTTTACACTTTAGTAAGACTTTCAAGGCTGTCCAGTGATGACCCTTAGCACAGCAATTTCGCTCAGATTGAATGGGGTGCTTCTTTCCCTGGCTATCACACAATTAAGAATAACTAGCTGAACTACTACTTACTCTGCTGTCTTGAGACTTAAGAAAAGGGGAGAAATTAGCTTCAGGTAGCAAACACTCAACAAAGCCCTTTTTTTTTACCTCAGAATCTGAAGTTACCATGCAAACAGTATTTCAGTGGCAAAATAAAACTCAATTCTAGTTTGCTAATAAGCCGAACTTTCCAACATTGAATTGTAAAATGAATGTACAGTCTTATCCCTGTCACTCTGTAGCCAGGGATACCCTAGAAGGATTGATATTTTGCTATTGATGTTTGCACTCAACATGAACCACATTCGTGACTCATTGCAACAGAGGTACAGTAGTATTTGATACTGAGTGATTAAAAACAAACAAACAAACAAAAACCAAAGAAGCGTGCAAATGAACTAACGCTTCTGAGCTTTCTATTTGTAGTTTGGCCACTAGTTGCCAACACAGGAAGGGTTTTCCTTGACTCAGGTTGTCAGTCGGCAGCAGAGTGAAGGGATCAGTTTGATTAGCCGTTTGTTTTAACTCAACTTCCAGTAGCAGTGTCTGCACTTTGAACTTCTGAACACAATGAGCTTGGCATATAGTCAAACCAAATATAAGAAAGGTTATCTTTTCTTCTATATATGCTGTGTGCAAATAAAAATATCAAATAGTGCAAATTTTTTCCCATAGGAAATAAGAAATTGTGTATATTTTCAGGCCACGGAACTGTAGTTTTAACTACATCATAATCCTCCTTCCTTCTGCTACTTATAGTGCAAGGCTAGGGTCTTCCTTAGACTTCATTTTTTCTTCATTCTGCCCAGGGTCCTTCTTCATATTACTCCTGACTGCTCTAAACCTCACTGAATCTCTTTTGACATGCTTATACAATTGCTACTTGCTGTAACATGTCAATTATCCCAAAATGGGACAGAGCTCAGTCTCTGGAGTAAAGTTAGTTTAACATTGAGGGTTATCATTTGTATTGAATCACAGTTGTACAGAAATAGACTTGAGAGTAAATGGCCAAGAACATGCATAAATGAGATGAGAATGACAGTCAACTTGTGTAAAACTGAGATGAGTGCCCAACATGGCATGCAGGAGGAAGGCTTCCAACATACTTACCCGGTCAGAATTTGAAGGTGAACACAGAATTGCTACCAGGAACATAGACTGCATTGGGAGGGTTGCTGAACCCTGCTCTCTTGGGTTAGTACAGGTGACAATTATGTATAAAATCAGAAACAATGTAGTTTGAAGTAATTTTTTTTTCTTCTAATGATATATTGCTTTTACAGAAAAGTGTATTAATTTTTGTATTTCCTTCCCCTCATTGTAGCACAAATATTAAGTGACTAAGACCAAACTAGATGAGCGAAATTGTCTGAGTTAAAGCTAACACCAAAAGTGAGCTAGCCTAAAACTGCATCAGGGTTAAAATAAATAGATGTTTATTTCTTACTGTGAAAGGAAAGAGGAGCATAAAATTAGTCTCTATAACACATCCAAAAACAAACAGCTGCGAGACAGTGACTGAAGGATAGCAAGCTGAAGACCAGGATAGAAGGGAGCAACTGGGACTAAAATTTTTGTTGCTAGAGGAAAGTCTTTTGCATGTATACCCTGATGACTGATTTGAGCATGGGTTCATTCTCTGTAGATGTCTCTCTGAGTTTCATCATTCATATATGTCTTGTACTTCTAAGTTAGGCAAAATCAGTCACAATCTTAGCATGGTTTTGAGTCTGATATAAGATTATTTTAAACAATAATGCCACAGTACTCCTCTAATCTTCTTGATTTCAACATCAGAATCATGTTGCTTCTAAGTGGCATCAACTGTGCAATTGGATGAAGACAAATGGGCGGTTGGTTAACTTTGCTTTTTAAATGTCTTGGTGACCTGAGGCAATTCACCATATTGCTTCACTATCACTAGTGACACGTGGGACAGTATACTAGAGAGTTTACTGTCTAGTTAAACTAGTGTCGGCCTGGGGGAAGATGCAGGTGTGCTGTGGTGTAGCTTACCTTATGCCATGATGTAAAACTTCATAATTAAGCTTTCAGAGTCATTTACTATTTTCAAGCTGTTTTTCAGTGCAATAACTAGATTTTAGAGTATTAGAACTTGGTGGGAGGGGTGGGGAATACACAAATTTTGAAAGCTTTAAGTTGTCCAAGAATGATCTTTTACAGAGGTAAAAGTACTGTTAGGCATACCAAAGTGAATGGGAAGTGAACTCCTGCAGTAATAAATCTCATTAGTTTGGCTGGGAAGAGGCTAATGAGGAGCATACAGAGGACAAGGAAAAAGCACCACTTCTTTAACTTAGATAATTGGAAATGTAAATGTCTACCACAAGGTCAAGAGAGCTGATGTTACAGAGGACATGTTTTTCTGGGCTTGTTCTGAGGAAAGTTCTGCTAGTAACCTTACTTTACCTATCCTGAAGCAGATATTTGAAGGCACATTAAGATGCCAAGGTATTTGAGGTGTTAGAAAAGGTTTTTCAAAATTGATGTCTCTCTTCCAAATGAGACTGAACCCTTTCCTAGACAATAGTAACATAAGTCTTTTACCTGATTTTTTTAGGATTTTAATTGCATAAAACTACTGATAATGTCACTTGCTGATCTAGAGGGAAATGCTGAGTTTCGCTGTGCAATCAATTAGTAAGTTAAAGAAGAAATATTCCTGTGATTTTTATCAGCTAGACTTAGATTGACAGCTATAAAAGTGCAGCAGAGAGATGGGAAAGCTGGTTAGGTATTCCTTTTGAGCCTGCTTACTGATAACATTTTGTTAACATTTGCAATTACTGCTTAGCTTTGTTAGGCGGTAGAACACCTATTCTAAAGAATGCACTGAATTTAATGAAAGAAAGATTATTCACTTTAAAAAAAGAGAAAAGCATTACCCTTTGGGTGTCTGTGTTGCCTTCCATTTTCTGTTGTGTGTCAGGGAACTTCATGAAGTATCTGCGTTTGTTGTTGGGTGGTTAATGAGCACTGTACATGTGTGGTTGCAGGGATGCTAGAATTTAAAAGGCTGAATGGCATACCTCTGCAGAAAATTCTCTTAAGCTTATTATGCACTTTGGTTCACCCAGGTAAGTTTACCATAAAGTGAAATATGTAAGACTAGGTAAAAACCTCTTTGTAGTACTTAATGCCATTTTTGTTTGGTGCACCACTTAGCAAAAGCTAATGTGAAGCTGAGTGT
>VWZG01011929.1:77750-90176 GCA_013396735.1 Grallaria varia
GACCTTGTGGTATCCATTCCATTGACACTCCATGGAGATCCTCATGGAAATTCATGTCAAGTACTACAGCAAGAGCTGATTGCAAACTCTGTAAATACATTTTAAATGTTTGGGGTTTTGTTTGTTTGTTTGGGGTTTTTTTCCCAGAGAAATGAGCAGCACAAATGTTGGTGTCTGTCAGATATTAGAAAGCGTCAGCATTTCAGAGTGAAGTTGCCTTACTCTGTTGTCATGTCAAAGCAAGGCAAATACTGAATCAGTTCAACTCAGATAGTGATAGACAAGGGAAAACAGTTTTAAAGTAAAAGAGAAGAGGGAATTTAGAAAAAATTCTGTACTGTGAGGGTGCTGAGGCACTGGCACAGAATACCCAGAGAAGTTAAGCCATTCTATGTGACTCAGTGACCTTGTGTCTTAATTTGTAAGCTGTCTAAAAAAATATTGCATTCATAAACAGATTTACCTTGGTCCTTTTTCCAGCAAGTCCTTTGTAAGTGAGGTTTCACTCACCTTTGAATCCATACAGTCAAACCCTTTGGGGGGCTCAGTATTGTTGATTGCCAGTCGCTACATGCAAATGTTAGATCTAGACAGTACTGCGCATACATTTTTTAAATATCTGGGAACAAGCTCCCCATTCCTTGTTATTTCAGAATTACATCCTGTATTTGAATGACTGCATCAGCTTTTTCTTTCAGTTCAGAGAGAAGGAAAAGGGCACCCTTTTAAAGTTCCCACTATCTTTGTTTATAACAAAATTAATTGCTGAGTGCAACTCTCGAGTCGGTAGATGTAAGAAGACTATCTAGCATGAAGAATGAATTTCTCTCTTTGGAATAAGATGTATCCATGTTCTTTGCTATATACTAACTACTATATCACAGTATTGTAATTATAACACTGGTTTTATACAGTTAATATAAACCACTGGTGGAAAAATAATTGGAAAAGGATCTGGAAAGTTGCAAAACAAAATTGGAAATTTGCACTTTGAACAGTGACCCCAGTGGGATATAAACTTCCACTTCCTCCATTGTAAAAGTCAAGGCAAGTAAGTGTTGGATATCTGTGGGCAGTCCTTACAGTTCTACGTGTCAGGAATGAAAACTGGTTATGTATTAAAGGTTTTCTTGAATTCTCCTAGAGGCAATTCTTACTGATGCCAGTGTTAAAGGTTTTAACTTAAAGCAATAGGAAAATGTAGATCACTTTCTAAATGTTAAATTAACCATTGAAATGGAGTAGTTGTGTAAAAAGATTAACACTGTTCCTACAGATTTTCCAGTCAAAGATTTGATGTCAGCAGTTCTTGTTAACGAAGAAATTCCCTGGTTTAAAATTATAATTAATTTTAAACCAGCTTAATCTCACATTATTAGTGCATTTTAATCGCCCTGAAATAGCAGAACTCTTTCATCCACTGTGCAATATGTGCATCTACATAAGTAACTAGTGGCTGAAATCATAGAAAATAGTGAACTTCTTAGAGCCCTTTTAGTATCATGTGTTCCTGCATTAGAGCACATACGGTGGAATGGTCTCTGTTGTATAAGGAGCATTTTGGTTATTGGATAGGATTCAGACTGAGACAAAAGCAGAATCCTTGGCCCTTCTTGGGAAGGTGAGAAGATGGAAGACGTAATACCAACTTTTATAGTGCATTAATTGGAGCTGGTAGTTTTGGATGACCTGTTTCTTTCTTTGTTACGGGCTCTTATCCCTGTGTTGAGTGACATTAACAGCACAATTCAGTTGTCCAATTTCGAGTTGCTGGTGGCATTTAAGAAGCATTAATGTGCTCAGAACATCCATGTGGCAGATGCAGGGTGAGAGCGGTGCTCTTGAGTTGGCTGCTGGATATCACAAGGCATGTTCAAGGGCATTTTGTTTTGTGTCATAGATAATATTCTTACTAGATGCCTATATGTAGGTAAATGAATATATCAGAAATTATTGTGATCGTACACTTTCTAATGCAAATGAAGCATTTTTATTGTTTCTTTTTTCACTGACTTTGAGAAACCAGCATGTAGAAATAGATAACACCTTTCAGTATAGGGAAAGTGAATTTGTCTTGCCTTGAGAGGTTTGTAGTCTACACTTGCATGGTTTTAGAGCTGAATAAATACACTGTCTCACAGATTAAATATTACATATTTTTACATTAAGCATGCTGAATTTAGTCGTGCTTAAATACATTTTCATCTTAGAAAAATAAAATTTCTTCACCTATATGTTTATCTTCAGTTCTGAATCTGTTGCTAAAATTCTTCCTCGTAATCTTTGTGTGCTGTAAACATGTTACAGACTATAAGATGAAAAATTAATAAATAAAAGCCTTTATTATATAATTCTTTTAAATAATATGTACTAGGCTAGGTCTTTTTACAACTTTGGAGTTGAGATTTCCACATGTGTTTAAGAACAGCTTTTAACCTGGACCAGTGGAAATTATTTATTGTGTACTCAGTGCTATGTGAAGTAATTAGTAGTTTCTGAGAAAATATAAAGTTTCTGATGAATAAATAGCTCTGTTGATAGGTTTTCTTTTTCTCTTGCAATTTTTTCCAGTGTAGTCTTCCCTCTGCTCCTAGTTTTCCTTTTAAAAGAATTTTTCTAATCTGAGGCTCTAAATTTCCCTGGCTGTGGATTTTAAAAATGCCTTGCCTGTCTGTAGTATCTTTCCTTGAAATACTGTTTTACCTCTTGTTATCTGCAATATTCAGGGAATGTTAGTAGTCTATGATTTGCACTTAACCCTTCCCCTTGTCTCAGATGAAGCACAGCTCATCGGGCACTTCTGAAGCGCTGAACACCTGCCACTTCAGTGGCCATGTGAGCAGCTCCTGTGGGAGTGGTTGTCACAGTCACAGAATATTCTGAGCTGGAAGGGACCCACAAGGATCATCGAGTCCAACTCTTATGTGAATGGCCCGTACAGGGATTGAACTCTCAACCTTGGCATTATTAGCACTGTGCTCTGACTAACTGTGCCAATCTTATGTTGATTCAGGCAGTTCTTGTAAATGGGGAAAAGGGGAAATAGGGTATCTGCTGGGGCTCTTCTAAAGTGCTGGTGGGTAGAGCTCAGCTTCTTGAATGAAACAAGGTGTTTACCCTGTTACTTATATAATTTGTAGCAATGGTGGTGATGTTACTTAGAGAATAAAACATTGCTATTTTTATGCTTCCCAAAAGTTTTGAAAATGAAAGGGATTTTTGATACCCTGTGGCCCTTTTATTCTAAACTGATGCCTCATCAACTGGACTACTGAATTACTGATAAGATATCAAATGGGTTCTTAGCAAGTGACAGGCATCGACTCCTGGTGTCACAGATTTAAGGTAGCTTTTTCCTATATGAAATAAAACTTGTAACATGGTTGAGGTTAATTCCACTGTTCTGGACAGGAACGCTGGTTCAGATCCAGAGGAGGGGAAGGAAAGGTTGTTTTAGGCTTTCCAGTGTAGCATTCCAGTGAAGGCTCCTGGTTTGGAACTCTGCAAATTAAAATCTGCTGTCCATAAACACCTAGTTCTTTCACTTACTTAAGGAAGGACCTTGATTGTGGTAGGTATTGTGCTCGATATATTTACAGACACTTTGGCAAAGGTGGTAGGGACTAAAATGAAGCCTGGAGGGGGTTTTTGAGGGATTTTGTGTTTATTTTCCCCCAATTCTGATTGCAAATGAGGCATGGAATTCAGGATCTTGAACATATTCAATACTAGGATGAGTCACCGGATAGCATTGTTTTTACATTTGAATAGTAGTGTTGGGATTAAAGACTTTGTCTTTAATTGCTAATTTTGAGTTGCTTCCTAACTTCGTTGTTACTATGCCTATTACTGCTTCTCTGCATTATTTGACTTCCTTTGGGAAACTAAGTACATGGTGAATTCTTCTATATTGAAATTAACCCAGTAACAAGAGAAATTTATTTAAGTACATTTATCTGAGGTTTTTTTTAGTGGTATAATTTATCACAATTCTTGAGAAATAGATTTCTAAGCTCTCACACTAGAGTTGTGTATAGTTTACAAAAAAAAAAAAATCCCCATGCAGGCATCATTTATTACTTTATAAAATCTAGCTCTTTTAGGATGAAAAAAAAAGAAAATCTTCACTGTAACTAAATTAAACAGGTTGGTGGTTTCCAACAAAGTTGTCATGCTTATTTCAAAAGCTTGAAGTGGTAAAAGTAGAAATATTTCAAAAGTAAATTCTTTCATAATCTGTCTGTTAAGATGGAAGTTGAAGGGTTTTTTTCTTAAACAGATAATGTAACCTGAGTAATTTCAGATGCCTCCAAGAAGCTGTCTTATCAATCTTGAATCTTGATATGTTGAAGACTGAAGTTGTCTTTATTAAATTTTTAACATCCTGGAAATCTTTCTAAATGACAGTTTGTGAAAATACTCATTAATTTTTCCAATGTGCTCTCATACTTAAATAGCTTGTTCGACTTATAAACTGAAATCTTTTTGAAGGTGTGTTGGAACATATAATACCAAGAGATTTAAGTCATCTGCAGATAACAACATGATTTCATTGTACCTGACTGTCAAATGTGTATTTATCTATTCAGGTTCAGACAAAGAAAGAAGAAACTTTGCCACCATCGCATAGTCAAAACATTCCAACTTTTTATTTTCCTCGAGGATGTCCTAAGGAAAAAGTGAATATAGATGCTGTGATTGCCAAAATTGAGAGAACTTTCTCTGAATTTCCAAATGAGAGGGCAACGTTAGAAGACATGGGGAAAGTTGCAAAGGTGATAATTTGCTGGCTCTACTGTATGCCTGTGGAAAGGCAAGATGAATTCTGTGTGCTTTTTCTTGTATTATGTGTTTTCATCTCCTACAACTGAGTATTCAACAATATTCTACACTGTTGATGTCACAGTTATGTGTGTAATTTTTGCATTAAATATGTATCATATAACCTTACCAAAAGAAACAAACATTAAACCAAAACTTGAACTATGTTTTTTTGCTGCATAAAGAACCAAATACTAAAGGGCACATTGTATAGTGTTCTGTGTTCTGTATTGACCAAGCAACTTAAGGCAAAAGCACTGTCAATATGTGTTTTGTTTTCAGGTGTCCACACTGCTTTTTCTCATTCAGCAATGTCATGAACCTCCATTGTAAAGATACTGAAAGACTGAATGGTTTGGTAACTTGAGATTATAGCTTCCTAAATATTACTGAAGGGCTAATTTAGAGTTATGGCAGAGTGACAAAATACTGAGCTTAGGAAACAGCAAACATTTTTAAACTTCTGTGTGACAGATGATAAGCTAGTTAAATTTCTATTTTGTTATATTGAATCAGTGCTTGGAATATCACTGCAAGTCATGGTCTTGGTAACAAGTCTCAGGTTCTCATACCTGTTCCTGTCACTTTGCATTTAAAATCCAGGATATAGAAAACAGAAACTAAGACTTTTCACACGCGTAGGACCAGGGGTTCAGGGGCTCCTTGTTTGCCTCACCAAAACTGTTTAACCGCTAAGCTGAATGATAGGATCCCTGTCTTCCACAGCTCCATCCAACACAGAAGTGGGGAGGTGTGGAAGAGACCCTTCCCTCTCAGCAAGGAAGGTAGAAAGGTCCAGTCACCCCCAATTCAGTGATGAAAGGCACCCTCCTTAAGAATAATACAAAGCCTCTCTGTCTGAGGACAGGATTCATCAAACTCACTTTTTCTTATTAGTCTGAAGTACTGGTTACACTATTGCAGGACAAGTAACTGTCCTTTTGCTCCAGTGAGCTTATACATCCTGCAGTATTCACAATCTTACTTGAGATTCTTGGAGATGCCAGTACCTGTGAGTATTCCCAGCTGCGGTCAGTTTTAGGCAAGATAGGTACTGTTCTGGCTGAGGAAGCTTGGAGCAGACACAGAAGCAGCCCTGTAGGTGTACGTGGGAGCACTGAAGCTGTGAAGGTGTAACTGATGCTGCTGCTCAGGCCAGGCTTGCCTACTACTTAAAACTGAGTAGAAGATGTGCCATGCACATGCAAGGATGGAGATGAGTTGAGCCATCCTCTGAGACAGACAAATGTAAATTTGTTCCAGTTCAGATGTTTAACTGTTTGTGGTGTCTTGAGCTTAGCTTAAAGGTAGCCAGCTCTTGAGCAGAGCTTATTAACATGGACTCAGACATGTGAGTGCATTCATCTGTTAGGAATGCTACAAGTTGCCCTGTGTTTTGCTTTCCACTTCTGGATTTCAGCCTAAAGCAGTTGCTTAAAATGAATTTGGAAGACGCAATTGGTTTCAGAAACAGTTTTTTTAAAATCTGTGCATTAATGTTTTCTTCTTAACACTTGTAAAGTGTAATTTTTTTAAGTCCTGTAAGTAAGAGAATCACCCTAGATAAGCAAGCAATAAACTGACTTGGTATATACTTTATTTTAGGCTTGTGAGTGCCCACTTTACTGGAAAGGTCCTTTGTTTTATTGTGCTGGAGGTGAACGAACAGGATACGTGTCAGTTCATAAATTTGTTGCAATGTGGCGGAAGTAAGTAGATTTTCTTTTTTCCTGGAAGTACTGCAATTTTTTCACTGAAATGTGGTTTTTTAAGCTCTGAATGTGATCCCATCTGTAAAAGGGAATAAAACACTTTGCCATAATTAACCATTGACAGCAAGCTTGTACCTGGAAAAATGTAACTAAATAATACAATAATACTTGAACATAAACAAACAAATCTTCATTTACAGAGTTTATAGATTTTAAAATGTATGGTAAATGACTGGCTATTTATGGGAAGAGTGAAAACCGTGGCTCTAACTTGTTAATGCCAGTTCTGGACAAAATGCTTTTTATTCTTTCTAGTTCTCCTCTAATTCTAACTTGAAACATCCTTTCATGTAACCAATTACATGGTGTACCAACCTCCTTTACCATAAATGTATGAGACAGTACTGCTTGATAAGTTTGAATTAAATGTTGTCGTTGCTGTTTCTTAGGCCTTGCTCTAGAATGAGCTATCTCTGCAGGAGGTAGCATGAGCAATTTTCTGTGTAGAATATTAAATGGAAATATTTGCTTTTCAGAATACTTCAGACCTGCTATGATGATGCTGCAAAGTTTGTTCATCTTCTGATGAACCCAGGGTGTAACTACTTGGTGCAAGAAGACTTCATTCCTTTTTTACAAGTAAATTGCAACTGAAACTAGTTTTGGAAACACGACAAAATTATGAACTGGCAAAACCCTGAATTTTTTGAACTAAAGTTTTTCATGGTCATCATTAATGTTTATTGATTATATTTAGTGCAACTCACTTTGCATGGTCCTGAGATGCTACTGAGTAACTTGTTTTATGGTTAATAATTTTGTATAAGGTGAGGTATTTTTTAGGAGCTATGGTAAGATGCATGGATTTAAAATTGCGTGCAGGAATAGCACACATATAAGAACCTTTTAAGTTTAGGAAGGCAGCTGAAGTTACTTAAGTCAAGGTGGGCCTTAGGAGGGCAAAGGAAAAGTGGCATGTGAATTCAAGACCTAATAAAGCTTCACTGAAAAAGCAGCAAACATCACCTTTAGTAATGACTGAATAAAACCTAAATTGACATTACTGAACCATAGTGAGCCACAACATTACAAGCTACAGCAGGCAGCAGTGTTCAAAATCTTTAGCCTATCTGAAATATAGGCAAAAAATTCCTATAATATTCCTAAAATATAAGAAAGTTTTTGTTTATATGGGTTCTTTGAAAGGTAATTTTATTTTTAAGAAGTCCGGAGTGTTATTTATGTGAAGCATTTTGTAAGTGATGTTTTTGGTAATGATTGTGGTAGTTAATTTGAACTCTTTTGGTTAAGGAAGCAGATGTGTTATTCTGTGCCAATTGTTTTATATAGTCACTAAGAATACTGTTTACGGTATTGTTATTCCTTTTTTTGTAGGATGTGGTGAATAGTCATCCAGGCCTTTCATTTTTAAAAGAAGCATCTGAATTTCATTCTCGGTACATTACAACAGTAAGTTATTTGTGTTTGGGAAAGCTATTTTTTTGTTCACTAAAAAATCAAAATTAAGATTAGTCAATATGTCTAAGCGTCTTTGTCCCTTGAGAAAAGTAGAGTTAGAGCATGCTGTCAGTCTTCATTTCTACGTGTCTAGAAATCTTGTGAAGAAAAACTATGATGTTTAAGAAAGTCTTTCGTAACATCTATAAGGAATTGCTGAATTTAGTACTAGTAAGAGAAGCACTGAATTGTAATAGGGTTGGATAAGTTAATGAACATTAAGCAGGCAGTTACCTTAAGCTCTTGATTGTGGCTGTAGACTGTACTCATTAGAATCCTGACCTTAGTCTGGGATTAATTAAATGAAATCTTGAATGAAACATCTATATTAATATAATTATATTCAGTGTTAAGTGAAATAATGATAATATTGAAGCTGCTTGCCACTTTCTTCTCTGGGGACTTTCCTTCCTAAGAAGGTTTTACACATGAAGAGTTTCATTCTGTCTTCCCAGGGTTATGTGACTGAAGTATTTGTTCTGTACCCAAGGGAAAAATCAGTGGCATTAAATTTTATCAACTCTAGACTAGACAGCTGATTCCACTGAAGTCTCAAAAGATTAAAATTCTTCAAAATGACACTCAGTTCACTTTCTTTGTGCATATGAAAACTAGCTAAATGAATATTCTCCAACAAAAAACATGCAGAGTCGATGATATTTTATCCAGCTTGTATTTTGACCCAACCTAAAATTGTGGAAGCTTTTTCTGAGAGCATTTGGTTTTGATACATTATATCCTTGCAGAGATTTGCTGGCCCGTCAAGTATGTCCTGTTGCACTAGGTTTTGCTTCTTGTTGTAATGACTACACAAACTCCCAGAACTTTCTTGTCAGTTGTGACTGAAGGAAATGTTTTGCCTGTGAGCTGTTTTGTTTCTTAATGGATTCTGGGTTGTATCAAAGTCTGCTCTGGTTAAAATTGTGAAAGCTTGCTGCCTGTCCTGAAGAACGGTAGGAAAGAAAAAGTCCTGCCATCCAGTTACTTTTCTTTGAAGCAACTGCCTATCTGAGTAGGCCTGAGTCTGGCAATATTGAATAAAGTACTGCTGCCAGTACTCTACTAGCAAAATTTAGTGTAGTCTTCTACAGAAATCTGTGCATAATCAAAAATCCCAAAATTAAACTAGTAAGAATATAGCAACAGTATTTGGAATACTAGTTTACAGATCAAGAAATGGCAGGAACATTCAGCCCTTTCTTGTCATATTTTAGGATGGCGTAACTGTTGCCTGATACAATCATCTCAAATTCTGTCCAAGTTATTACTGATAATTATAGATCATTTCCCTAAGATGAAATAAGGCATTACCTGTATTCAATTAGTTTTGCCTTGCTACCTGAAGTTTTATCTGAAGGATACTTCCATTTGCAAACCAAATGAGCCATTCTTCTGCTGTGTTTTTGTATATACATGCATGTATATTTGTGTGTGTGTATGCACATGCATTACATACATCTCTTTAGCACGTGTCTTGTGTTGTTCAGCCATGGAACCAATCTGTTCTGTCTGCTATTCTATAGTATAAATTGGTGGGTCAGTCTAGTGGTAAGGTTAGGTACATGTGGCCAAGATGAAGCTGAAATATGTTAAAAACGTTTGCCCTGACAAATGAGATGCTACATTTATTGTACAAGGATATTGTGTGCATATCTGAACTATGAATTCTTGAAATTGTAATCTCTGTATTGCACCATTCCCTCTCCCTTCTGACAAAGCACTGTGCAGCACAGTAAATAAGGCAATTCTCTGACAATTTGCTCATACTCTGCCTCAATTCACTCTAGAAAACAGTTAAAGTCTGTTCCCAGTTGTCTTTAACAAACATTCAATTTTGTTTTTATTTTTAGACCAGTTAAATGTATAACAGATGAGATAATGGCATGCAGATGGATTAAGTTGCAAAGCTAAGACAAAAACCTTTTTAGAAAAAATTGCTTTGTAGTATAAGCCAAAAATGGGCCTTCCCTAAAATTCACAATTAGAATTAAGTTAATTAAGTTTCAGAAGTAGGATAATCTGTTCTTCTATCTGGAGTTATTGAACTGGCTGGTTTTGCTCGAAATAAGAAATGAAGAGCTTGCTGCTGTACAGTTTAAGCTTTATTTTAAAACTTCATAAATAAATTTCTCTTTTATTTGTAATTTAGAAAAGACTGGTTAGTTTAAACTATTGATTTACTGTAATTAAAGCCTGAATTGATAAAAACATAGTCTTTAGCTGGAAAGATGTATCAGCTGTGGGGAGGAGGCTCCTAAAGAGGTGGAGTTTTTAGGTAATGACTGCTCTGTTGCAAATGAAACACTACACATGCAATGTCTAGTCTTGCCAGTTAGCAAGTATAATCAGTCATCAGTGGAGCAGTTATCATTCACAGCCTGTTTAGATTTTTTGTCTGGTGTTGTTTAGTACTAATGACTGACTTGAAATGTGTATCTGGTTGACTTAAGTCAAACTAACTGAGGTGAATACTGAATTCAGTTAATTATCAGAAAAAACATATTTTAAAACCTTATGTTTGTAAACTAAACCCAAGCAAATTACACTGAATGTATGAGTTGTCCAAAATAGCCATAGGATCGTTTAGATTGGAAAAGACTTGTAAGATCATACTGTTGGGTACCCAACTGAATGCATTTGTTTCTGGTTCCAGTGTCAATCATGGCACAAGAACTAGTCATTTTTCTTGCATAGATTTTTATTTTTTTTTTCCTGTTCTTTGCTTGGAAAATATTTTAATGCTGTTAACAGGAGGATTTTTTTCCAAGTAACTTCAAATAGAATAAAATTAAATGGGGGGAAAACGTATTATCACTGCACCTGCAGGAAATATTTCTGTCAAATGTTGATTTGTTGTGTCTGTGGACTTCAGAAGTAGCAACATCTGCTGTACTCTAATCCTTACACAGTCCCAATTCTAATGGGACTAAATTCTTTAATGAAGTAAAACAATCTTATAGCAAGCATGCATGTCTTTAAATCTGAAGTAATAAGATACATAAATATGTTTATTAGATGATACAATATCATTTTATGATATTATATTAGATGATGGGAGGTAGTGAAATTGCCAGTAGACATACTTTGGATAGCATACAAGTGTTCTGCAACATTACTGAGTTGAGATATGGATGCTACAGCATTGAAATACGACTTATCTAGATGAGTTTAGATGTAGATTTAGAAATGGTTCTGTAATATGACACAAGAGAAGCATCAGCCTGCTAAGTAATGAGAATAGAAATAGGGGAAAGATGGAACTCTCTAAAGCAGCTGAACTAAGACATTTTGACAGATGTTTGGGAGGATATTTAGTTGCCATAGTTAAGATTTCTTTCCATGTTCTTTTCTTGCAGGTCATACAGAGAATATTTTATACAGTAAATAGGTCCTGGTCTGGGAAAATAACTTGTAATGAGCTCAGGAAAAGCAACTTTTTGCAGGTACATAATATCTACAATTTTGCAAGACAGATATTTCTAGAAGTTTTAAAATTGCATATTTAAATGCTTAAGGGAGTAACATAACTAGCATTTCTTCCTTTTCCAAAAAGTGGTGAAGACCCAATTGCATTAATTCTCATACATTAGAATATGTTTAAATGTGATTTTTTCTATCTAGAGCTGTATACATGCAAATGTGTTTAGCAGAAGTTGGCTGATATACTCATTCTTTTGTGAATGCATTAGGTTTTCTACTGTGTGTGTTCAGTGTGCTGTCATGCTGAACGGTGTGCGTTATCCCTGAAGATAAAAACTGTTCCACTGAAATAGCATTAGATATTAAGTTGATTATGAGAACTCAGATCATTCAACACATCTTACAAATTCTTTAACATGTTCTGTTTATCCTTCTGATAATAGAATGTGGCATTATTGGAAGAAGAAGCTGATATTAACCAGCTGACAGAGTACTTCTCATATGAACATTTTTATGTTATCTATTGCAAATTCTGGGAGCTGGATACAGACCATGACCTCTATATAGATCGGAAGGATTTAGCTCGGCATAATGATCATGGTATGACAAATGAAGCACCTTTGTTTATATGTATTAAATGACCTGTAAACTTTCAGATGAAGAAGTGGTTAAATGCTAAGGCTGGTGTTATAGAGTCTGTTGATATTGGTATAGCTGATCCTGCTGACTCAGTGAAGTAAAACAGGACAAGTCATCTGTGATGCTGCTTTGCATCTACAAATACCAGATTTAAGGGAAATTCTTAATTTGAATTCTGATCTTTGTAAATGTCATTTAAATACTGGTGTATGGTTGCATTTGGCAATTTTAGGTTGTTATCTTGGAAACAATTTTACTGATATTGAAGTAGCATGGCTTTTATGGCAAGATATGGAAAGAGTAGAAAAGGCAAACA